>JACCIB010000975.1:0-66697 GCA_018906965.1 Philotrypesis tridentata | reverse complement strand
ACTTTAACACATTGAGTTTATTAACATAAAATCACACATAGAAAAATCAATTTTACGGATTTTATTTATTTTACGGAAATAAATTCATAACTCATGAGAAAAAAACGGTTTGTAAAACGGTTTTTAAGTCGTATTTTCAGTAAGATTTCTCATGAAATAACTCTGTAAAAAGTGTGGTAGAACAATCCTTTTCACAAGTTTGGTCTAATTAAAATATTTAAAAATCACGATTTTTCAAAAATTTACTTGAAACAGATTTATCAGTTTTTTGTTGATATCTTCGAGGAAAATTTTTTTAGCAAAAAACGGCTTTCAGGACCATATTCTACAGACTATTAACTGCTTGAAAAAGAGTGAATAAAAAAAAATAGGTATTTCAAATTTTAACACAGTCATACCCCTTTAAACATAATCAGATTAAAGCTTTTAAAATTTTAAAACTCCAAGTTCGGTCCAACCAATAGACATGAAAAGTTGTTATGGAATTCCTTTGACTAATTTACTTAACTGAAAAATTAGTTCTTTCAATTGTAATGAGAGAACGAACTACAATCAGTTTTCAAAATCTGAATTAGCGTGCCTTTTTTTCAAAGGAAGTATACCTTTGCTATCTAGAAGGTAAAAAGAGTATATGAGTTGTCAAGCCCATTGTCGAAAGATACCATGACAAATTTTAAATTGTTGCCATTACCAGTTTTAAAATAATTCAAACATTTAAAAGTATTAAAATTAGAATATTCAAAACTAGTCAATAGTGTCAACTTAAATTTTCATAGTATCCTTTTAAGAAATAGGCTTGACAACTTATATGTTCTTTTTCCTTTTAGATAGCAGATGGTATACTTCCCTTGAAAAAAAGTATCGCTAATCCTCATTTCTGGAAGCTGGTTGTCTTCGTGCTCTCTGGAAATTGCAAAGGAACTAAATTTTCAGTAAATAAATAAATTAGTTTTAGATGTCCACGACACGTACAGAGATCCATGACAACTTTCAGGTTTATCCAGTGGATGACTTTAAGTTTTTAAATTTTGAAAGCTTTAATCTTTGATTATTTCAAAAGTCATCCAATGATATATACAATGTTCATACACTTATTCTGTGGTTAAATTAACTTGTTATTTTTCAGATTTTTATGTTTAAGGAATTCAGTTGAGATTGTAACAGCTAATTATTCTCTAATCATTAATCGCACAATTTTTCATGTATACACGATATCATGGGGCAACATATATATATATATATTTAAGATAGTAGATGACCAAGATTTTATTAAAAAATATATGACCTAAAGCTTATATTCCCGGTCATAATATTACCCCTACAATTACATTAATGGAATTGACTTATAACAAAAACCTAACTTTTTCTACTACATTTCAGATGTATTTGTGCACTTCTTTACTCTTAATCAGAAAGATACGTGTCTAAGCAATTTTATTATTTAACACCATAAACCCCTACAAACTACTAAAGAATTTCAAATCTTTTTTTTAATTAATTAAAATCCTGTAATATTTTAATTTAATTTATTGTTTGCATGCATTACCTTATGTTATGCTTGATTAATTAACGTCTAACATTTTTATATTCTTTTCCATCAGGAAAAGAATATATGTATTTAATTTACCAGTAATGCATTATATATTACACATCTAATTTATCTACTCAGCGGAACAAACCCCTTTCACACATTAAAAATAATAATTATAGTGGTAAACAAGGCTACCACAGTAAACTCTGTTGATCATACGTTGCTTTTTCACCCTAAGTACATCGAATCACCTGTAACAGAGAAGGAATAAATTATTTTAAAACAAAGAATTATGTTCTTTTATTTTAAAGTTAAGGGGTTATGCCTGAGTTAAACCTGAAAAAAATAAATCATCAGTTAATAGGCAAAAAAAATTATATATAAGTAGTATCATAAAAAGTCTTTTTTGTAGTTCATGCATACATATTCATTGTAATTTTGCATATATTTAATGCATGATATATCTATACTTACTGTTTAAACAATCCGATCTGTGAAACATTAAATTTGAGTCCTTTTTCTCCTTTGCCGCATGATTTCTCATCATCCGGGTGATAAATCCAAACCAAACTGGATGGAATTTCTTCTAAATATGCCTCTCCTCAGCTTAAGCGGAAGGCTTTTCTGAAAAATACAAATTTTCAATAATTAGTAACATATAAGTTATAATATCAGTAATTATAGTGAATGTTACGTATGTTTACATACATAACATTCACTTTAAACTTATCTTTGCCAATTTGGCTCCGCTTAGGCAGTGCAAAAGGGTTTCCTGCAGCTGTATAAAAAATTTCAGCTTGATTGGACTTATGGTTCCTGAAAAATCCGGCGGCAACTGACCTAAAATCATAAAAATTCAAAACTTGAGAAAACAGCATGTAAAGTTTATATAAGAAATTGATATATGTTTATCGGATAGTACTTACATGAACTGTTTGGCATATTTTTTTTATGTTTGGGCATAAAATACCCATATATTATGGGATATATTGGGACCCGGGTCCTGCACATTTTGATATACGACTATGAATAGCTATATTGTACTTTATGTAATATCAATAAATAATTTGTTATTTTATTTTTTAATAAAATTGCATATTTCAAAAGGAGTTTATAAACACAATTTATATTAAATTTTCTATAAAAACACAATTGTTTTGAATAATCAAAAGCGTTATAAAACAAAATATGAATAATACGCAATTTTAACAAATTGTTTGATTTTAGTATTTTGCCTATAACTTTGTAAATAATTTTTTCCGGGTAAAAAGGGTTTCTGCAATATATTCTACAGTAAATTTGACGTAAAAAAATCAAATAAAAAATAATTTGATTTATTTGAATTTTAACTCAGGCATAACCCCTTAATTTAATTAGAGATAATTGAAATATACGTATCTGATATAGTGAGACCATTGACAGTATATATCCGTATCCATCTTTTTTGTAAATGAATTTTTGCACTTGAAACTTTTTGCAGGTTCTAGATTAAGCACTATTGCACAGGCCTAGTACGAGTTTTATCGGCTTTTAGCGCGTTTAAATAATATAATTTATCTTATACTTGGAGTACCCGCGCGAAGGTTATTAGCTAACAGAAATCATCAGTTGACCGATATTTCGAGTTAGACATAATTATAGCACCAAAGTGGGTTGGCACCAGTTGTCTCGAAAGTAACCCTGATAACCGCGCGAAAATTTGAATGTGTAATTTCAGATGAAATAAAGTGCTTAAAAATAAAAGTGAATTTAATTATAATTATAAATATTCGGTAATGTCTCGCTCGTACACTATGCTAAATAATTTTATTTCAGGTGATAGCATACTACTGAAAATGGCTGTAATAGCAGTAATAATACAAGTCTGAATAGTTTACGTTGAATAAAAGTATTATATATGTAATTTATTATTAGATACCTTTTAAAAGTAGTGAAATCTCCCGTCCCCCCTCCACAAAAAACCTTTTCAAGGTAAATGGCTGGCAAGTATAAGATTGTTTCTTTAGGTAAAAATTAAAAATAAATTTCAATCTCTTAATAACATAAAGTTAATTTTCGAACTCTCAATAACCCATACGTGGTCAAAACTGAAAGTGTTTTTCTATATATCTATTTCATTATGTAAATTTAAATTTTATTCAAAATCCTAAGTACCTTATTCTGACGGTCATTTCATTATATAAATTAAAGATTTATATTAGATGATTGAGGCTTTATTGTATACGGTTATTAATACTTCCCTTACTAAAGAGTGATAACAATAGTGTTTATAAAACAGTGATTAAGAAGGTATTTGTAATTAGATTTGGGAGGTTCTTTTATCGTTGGCACAAGAATAAGTTAAACTTTAAGGCATATGTAGAACGTTGTCAGTATTCAGCGTTGATTCGTTGTACGTTGAGATTCAAATCCACACTCCCAACGGTGGATTTGAGTATAGTCGGCTGAAATGGAATCCGAAATGATTGTACGCGAATAATATAAATAGAGAGCTTCATATACTATATCGCCAATGACTTGTAATAAATATTGATATTTGAGTTTTAACGTAAATTTTCGTTGTCGCCAAGGACCCACGTAGTGGCAGGAACGGAAAGCGGCCAGGAAACCAATAAGTGCGATAATCAGAATTGTTATTAATTAACTTAGTTCATTTTTTCAAGATTAATATCAAACAAATAGAAATATTGGTATATGTTGTACAAGAAACTATTTAGAAAGTTGAAAAGGTATATTAAATGCACACGACTAGGCACTTGATAGACGCCACGATGGCTTAATAATCCGGTATCAGCGACGCCATTTAATGCGCGTGATGCTTCGACCCGGGTGAAAATATATTACTGAATAATTACAAATATTGAAGTATACTATAAGAAATAATAATATTTAGAAACATTGAAACTCTCACAAACTGATGGATGTACGGTTGTATGCTGTATAGGAGGAGATCTTCGTATACACGATGATCTCCCACCGGTTTGCGCACTAAGGCTGATTCCCGGTTTTTTCCCTGTACTAGCATGCCGTACATCAGAGGTGAATAATTATCACCTTTATGTTGAGACTTGACGTTGCGAGACAATGTACGAGATTCTATCGTGCAAATGATAATGTGTACTAATAAGACACGCGACCGCGGATTAAAATAATAGTAGAGTGCCAGTAGAGGTATTACTGGCTTTGGTGCTATATGGCGACTGACTTCAACGTGGATGCCGACCCACGCGCTCGGTTTCGGCGAGGAAGGCCCCCCTGCCGGTACCCCGCAATCAACTCGGCGATGCGAGAACGTGCGCACCGCCTCAACCGTACTTATACGCTGGCTGCACGGGGGCTCCCTCTCCACCGAACGTACTAGCAAGACGCGCCGACGGCGCGTGGGGAGAGAGAGCGAGGCGACACACACGAATACGCGGCATCCGCAGCTGAAAGCGAGAGAGGCAGAGTGGGGAATCGAGAGCAGCTCCGTGCTCGACTAACTGTGCGAGCTAAAGGCTATTGCAGATTAAAAAATAATTATGTTATATGCGTAAAGATCTTTGCGCTAAGGGTCTATTGGACAGACTACCATTTCCTTTGGGTCAATTCTCTATAATATACCCATTTTATAAATTTCAATTTGAATTTTAACAAAAGAAAGTTGTGATATCATTAAATAAATTTGCAAGTTTCTTTATAAAAAGCAATAGTTTTGAAAAAAATAAATGAGCGTTTAAATGGGGGAAGGAATATCAATGTATATGTATATATGTATATATATGACTGCAATGTGCACTACTAGGTAATATTCGTAAATGCGTTAATTATTATTTTTATTTAAGCAAACACAAAACATGTTATATAAAATAATACATGTAATACAAAAATATAAGTTTATTCATTTTATCATTTTCATAAAAAATGATGTTCTTAAATAATTTTATGACATGATAAAGGTGCTAATAATAGGTGGTAATATCATGTGTTTGTCCGAATTTATAATGTAATATAACAAGATTGTTTCGCTTCATGAAAAATCAGAATTATAAAATTAATTAATTTTTATTATTTCCTTTTTCTGTTGTCAGTTGTGGAAGTACCAAGCGGATGTACACTATACTTTAGTTAGTGATACAGTAAATGTGTTGTTATTCTTATTCCTTCAAAATGTATAACATGTTTTCAGGACGATTATTTATAATTAAATATGAGATTTAAATATTCTGTTATTAACTTATTAGGTATAATCCTCTTCATTAAAAAAAAGAATGATTTTCCGTACAACAAATCTATCTCACATGTTTAAAAAATCAGGAACAATTTCTATCATGTAGAACACAATTTTTTTTATGAAAAAACTTGCCGTCCCGTTCTATCATACATAACGATGGATATCATCTTCAAGTTATGCATGGTTAACCAAAGTAATTCACAGTTAACGAAACATCGTTGCAAATTCTTAAGTAACCGATATTTCATTCATTATGTGTTCACTAACATTCTTATTAAATTTTTTAAGAAATGAAACTTAGTTTCGTGATAATTAAAATATATATAAACACTCAATTTTTGAGTATTTGTACATATGTGTGACAATAATTAGTTATTATTAACAAAAGATTACAGGAAAACATGTTATGAAATTAATTGTTCATAAAACATGTTATGAAAAATGACCGTCAGAATAAGATACTTAGGATTTTGCCTATATAAAGGTTATTGAGAGTTGAAAATGAAATTTAAATTTACATAATGAAATAGATATATACAAAAACACTTTCAGTTTTGACCACATATGGGTTATTGAGAGTTCGAAAATTAACTTTATGTTATTAAGAGTTTGAAATTTATTTATAATTTTCACCTAAAGAAACAACCTTATACTTGCCAGCCATTTAGCTTGAAAAAGTTTTTAGTGAAGGGGGGGGGGAGATTTCACTACTTTTAAAAGGTATCTAATAATAAATTACATATATAATACTTTTATTCAACGTAAACTATTCAAACTTGTATTATTACTGCTATTACAGCCATTTTCAGTAGTATGCTATCACCTGAAATAAAATTATTTAGTATAGTGTACGAGCAAGACATTACCGAATATTTATAATTATAATTAAATTCACTTTTATTTTTAAGCACTTTATTTCATCTGAAATTACACATTCAAATTTTCGCGCGGTTATGAGGGTTACTTTCGAAACAACTGGTGCCAACCCACTTTGGTGCTATAATTATGTCTAACTCGAAATATCGGTCAACTGATGATTTCTGTTAGCTAATAACCTTCGCGTGGGTACTCCAAGTTTAAGATAAATTATATTATTTAAACGCGCTAAAAGCTGATAAAACTCGTACTAGGCGTAAGGATATAAATATACTGTCAATGGTCTCACTATATCAGATACGTATATTTCAATTATCTCTAATTAAATTAAGGGGTTATGCCTGAGTTAAAATTCAAATAAATCAAATTATTTTTTATTTGATTTTTTTACGTCAAATTTACTGTAGAATATATTGCAGAAACCCTTTTTACCCGGAAAAAATTATTTACAAAGTTATAGGCAAAATACTAAAATCAAACAATTTGTTAAAATTGCGTATTATTCATATTTTGTTTTATAACGCTTTTGATTATTCAAAACAATTGTGTTTTTATAGAAAATTTAATATAAATTGTGTTTATAAACTCCTTTTGAAATATGCAATTTTATTAAAAAATAAAATAACAAATTATTTATTGATATTACATAAAGTACAATATAGCTAAATTTTTTTTATCATGGATTTTTTTATTTTCAATGTTTAAAATAAAATAAATTTAGAATTTAAATTTTGTCTTGTAATATCTTAATCAAATTTATAAAGCAGTAAAAAAACATATGAACAAATTTAAATTACCGCCTGAAAACATGGCACCTTGCACATACAGCATATGAAAAAGTAAGTCACTGTTTTACCGACCCACACGAGTTTTCTATCAGACAGCTGTTTCGTCTGCTGTCTGTAGTTTAATGCAAGCTGAATGTTATGTTGTAGTGATTACTTCTGAGTCTCACAAGTATTTAAATTTAGATAAGTATTTTGGACTATAAACAATATATTATTTTTTAAGAACCTGTTCTTTGTGAGTGTGTTCTTTATTTTTAGATATACGGGCTAAATTTCATGTGTACAAGAAGATGCCTTTGTGTTAGATGTTCTCAAAGTGTACTGCAATTGTTAACCAACCTGTCAAATAATGGGTAAGCAGTGGCAATATTTATATTTATGAATAATATATTAACTGTGAATATGTATCGCTAACTTATATTTCAATTTCAGCTTTTCATAGTCGTATATCAAAATGTGCAGGACCCGGGTCCCAATATATCCCATAATATATGGGTATTTTATGCCCAAACATAAAAAAAATATGCCAAACAGTTCATGTAAGTACTATCCGATAAACATATATCAATTTCTTATATAAACTGTACATGCTGTTTTCTCAAGTTTTGAATTTTTATGATTTTAGGTCAGTTGCCGCCGGATTTTTCAGGAACCATAAGTCCAATCAAGCTGAAATTTTTTATACAGCTGCAGGAAACCCTTCTGCACTGCCTAAGCGGAGCCAAATTGGCAAAGATAAGTTTAAAGTGAATGTTATGTATGTAAACATACGTAACATTCACTATAATTACTGATATTATAACTTATATGTTACTAATTATTGAAAATTTGTATTTTTCAGAAAAGCCTTCCACTTAAGCTGAGGAGAGGCATATTTAGAAGAAATTCCATCCAGTTTGGTTTGGATTCATCACCCGGATGATGAGAAATCATGCGGCAAAGGAGAAAAAGGACTCAAATTTAATGTTTCACAGATGGGATTGTTTAAACAGTAAGTATAGATATATCATGCATTAAATATATGCAAAATTACAATGAATATGTATACATGAACTACAAAAAAGATTTTTTATGATACTACTTATATATAATTTTTTTTTGCCTATTAACTGATGATTTATTTTTTTCAGGTTTAACTCAGGCATAACCCCTTAACTTTAAAATAAAAGAACATAATTCTTTGTTTTAAAATAATTTATTCCTTCTCTGTTACAGGTGATTCGACGTACTTAGGGTGAAAAAGCAACGATTTTATTTTATTGTTTATATTCTTTTCCTGATGGAAAAGAATATAAAAAATGTTAGACGTTAATTACTCAAGTATAACATAAGGTAATGCATGCAAACAATAAATTAAATTAAAATATTACAGGATTTTAATTAATTAAAAAAAAGATTTGAAATTCTTTAGTAGTTTGTAGGGGTTTATGGTGTTAAATAATAAAATTGCTTAGACACGTATCTTCTGATTAAGAGTAAAGAAAGTGCACAAATACATCTGAAATGTAGTATAAAAAGTTAGGTTTTTGTTATAAGTCAATTCCATTAATGTAATTGTAGGGGTAATATTATTACCGGGAATATTATGCTTTAGGTCATATATTTTTTAATTAAAATCTTTGATCATCTACTATCTTAATATATATATATATGTTGCCACATGATATCGTGTATACAAGAAAAAATTGTGCGATTATTATGATAGAATAATTAGCTGTTACAATATAAATGAATTACTTAAGGGGCCAAGACTGTATTAAAACTATGAAAAAATCGATTTTTTTTTTTCATAATTCGATAGGAAATTTGTTCAAGAATAAGCTCCCGAAACCCGCTTTACAAAAAAAATTTTTTTGAAAAAGATACAGGCAAAAAACTAAAAAAATGTTAAAAAATAAAAATAATGAATTCCGAAAATTGCACTTTTTTCTCGTTATTAATTTTTTAGTGCCTGTTATGGTATCAAAAATTTATTTAATCCTTATTATTACTAAAAAAATTTAAAAAAAACGAATTAAAAAGTTTTTTGAATTTTAGCCAATTTCAAATTTGGCGCTTACCGACGCAGGTATACTAGCTACTCTGCACGCAGTAGTAGGAATCAGATTCCTACTTTACCACTGAGTGAAAGAAGGTTATATTGGCTTATTGTAATAATAAATATTTATTCTATTTGATTATTCAAATATCAATAAATAAAATATTATTAAAATAACTTTAGTTAGTATCTTCTAACACAAAGTTAATAATTTTTACAAATTTGCACGAACTTTTCTAAGTGTGCTTTTTTATAAGTGTCCCACAAATATTTTATTATAAAATCAGATTTTATATAAAATATTAAAATGAGTGGAAACAAGGACTCAAGAAACAGAAAGGCTGGCTCATCTGCACATGGCAAAAGAAGATTTGGAAGAACGAAGAAGGCAGCAAGAGGGTTTAAAGGAAATGTTGAACCTTCTACATCTGGAGGAAGGCCTACGTCGACAGCCAGTATGCAGCCTTCGACATCTGGAACAGCAGATAAGTCTTTCGCCAAGCCAGAGATTCCTGTATCGAGATCAAAGGCTAAATTAAATTCAGAGTACATAGAAGCAGGTCCTATAGAATATAGGATATTTGACATTTCCTTGCTTTTACCTGGATTACAGGAATGTCTGGCTTGTAAAACTTGTGGCGGTGACATCACTTTTTATGAAGTTTCTACCAGAGGACTTGGTAGCAAACTCTCTGTCACTTGCAGCAAGTGCGCTAAAGCTACTTTCATTGACTCCAGCAGATACATTGGAAAGAAAGCCAATGCTTATGAAATTAATCGACGAGTAGTTTTAGCTATGAGAGCTCTTGGACACGGGCACACTGGTTTACAAACTTTTTGTGGACTTATGGATTTCTTGCCTCCAATTGCACACAGTCACTTTGGAACAATTAATCATGAATTAAAAATAGCTAGTGAAAAAGTAGCTAAAGAGTCAATGAAAGCAGCTTTACAGGAAGACTGCAGTGAAATTTCAGGTGAAATTCAAGAAAATCCATGTACATCGGTGTCTGGCGATGGTTCTTGGAGGAAAAGAGGATTTTCTTCCCTCCAAGGCGTATCCACTTTGATCAGAAATGATAATGGCAAAGTGATTGATGTGGCGCCAAAGCAATCTTTCTGCAAAGCTTGTGAGCTGCAGAAAGACAAGGACACTGAGGAATATCGAGAATGGTTTGACACACATCAAGATCAGTGCTCAGCCAACCATCAAGGAAGCTCTGGAAAAATGGAAGTGGATGGCATCGTTGAAATGTTCCAGAGATCTGAGAAAATCCATGGAGTTAGGTATAAGAATTATATTGGAGATGGCGACTCCAAGGTATACAAGGCCTTGTGTGACACGAAGCCATATGGAGATGACTTCATAATTGAGAAGAAAGAATGTGTAGGACACGTTCAGAAGAGGATGGGAACGAGACTACGGAACCTCAAGAAAAGTTTAACTGGCCAAAAGCTAAGTGACGGTGCTGGCATTGGTGGGAAGAACCGATTAACAGCTCAAAGGGTTGATGAGCTGACAAGGTATTATGGCAATTCCATCAGAAGCCATAAAGATTCAGCAGATAAAATGTCAAATGCCATTTGGGCGACATTTTATCATAAACTTTCAACAGATCAAGAGCCAAGACACCACCTTTGTCCTCCAGGATCCGACAGCTGGTGTAAATGGCAAGTAGCCAAAGCTAACAAGAAGCTGAAGACTTTTCACCACAAGAATAGTATTCCGGCAGCTATTATGGAGGCAATAAGGCCAATTTACGAAGACTTGACACAGCCAGACTTGCTTGGGAGATGCGTTGGAGGCTTTACTCAAAACAGCAACGAAAGCTTCAACCAATCTATTTGGAAGCTCATCCCCAAGGAAAGTTTTAGCGGTCTTGTAGTCTTAGAAATTGGTACTTACATAGCAGTTGCCTCCTTCAATGATGGAAAAGCCGGAGTACTGAACATCATGAAGAGTTTCGACGTCCATCCAGGATCCTCTGCAGTAGACTGGGCCAAAAGTGCAGATGAGCTACGCCTTTTCTGGTCCAATAGAAGAGCTCAAGAATCAACGCTTGAGGCACGTCAAGCAAGAAGAAAAAGGAAGCACCCAGAAGAAGACTCCTATGGACCTGGGGCTTACTAACTCAAACACATCATACATACAAAATACACATGCACTCAACTGTACACTCCATTGCACACCTAACCCAAAAACACTAATAACACTTATTACACTTTTCACTTTTCATCACACTTACCACACAGTTAGTAAGCCCCCCTCCGCCCCCCCCCCCAAAAAAAGGGAAGTTGCATCTTTTTAATTTTTGCCTCTGCTGTAAAGATGCATGCATCTTTGCAGCAGAAAAACACAAGATGCTTTAGGCATATTGTAATTGATAGTCTGCTCCAAGTTTCAGTTACAGCTGATCAGCTGATCAGTTTGATTCACTTTCCATGAGAGCATCTGGACAAGGCTTTTTAACCTCAACACAGGACATTCTAGTCTGCTTGGAGTGACAGCCAAATTTGTAAGTATCAAAACTACTATTAAAACTAAAATTTGTTTTAAGTAGTAAAATATCATAAATTACTCATAAATATACTAGACAATTTTTAAGTTATTAAAATGTTTATTTTCTAGGGAGGCGAGCAAATATGTGGCAGATCAACATCAATTGTACTCTAAATAAGTACAATGATTACCACTTTTGGACTTGAGAAGGCCTGGATACGCTGAACAATTTGTAAGTACACTTTACTTAATGAAATATTAACTAAAACTTTAAATGCCTTTTTCTCTGTTCGAGCTTTTCCAGATTTTTAGTCAGTTGCCGCAGCTTTTCTCAGCAACCGGTCAACCAATCTGGCTCAAATTTGGCAGAGAAGTTGCTATGATGTTTCCGCACAAACTGAATGGAGCAGAATTGGAAAAGATAAGTTACGAGTGAATGTTATGTATGTTTACATATGTAACATTCACTAAATTACTAATTATATTAATATATAACAATCTAATTATTTTTAATCAATCTTTTTCAGAAATCTGCTCCATACAGTTTGTGAGGACACAAAAGAGGAAAAATTTGCAACCTGCAGGGTCTCAATAGATTCACCGGATGCTGTGGAAAGCTGCGGCAAGTAAAAAAAAACTTTAAAATTCTCAATTTTTTTAATAAACATTATTGAATTGTTTCAGGTAATCAGATAAACATATTCCCAGGTTTGAGACCATGAAGATCATCTATAATACATCTAGTTTAAGGTAAAAAAATCTTTTTTTCATTTAATTGATAAAATTATTAGTCACATGGTCTAATATATATTTTGTTTTTTTCAGCATTTAACAGTCTTGACCCCTTAAACATAAAAATCTGAAAAATAAAAGTTAATTTAAACACAGAATAAGTTTATGAAATTGTATATATTCATTGGGTGACTTTTGAAATAATCAAAGATTAAAGCTTTCAAAATTTAAAAACTTAAAGCTCGTCCACTGGATAAACCTGAAAGTTGTCATGGAATCTCTGTACGTGTCGTGGAATCTAAACTAATTTATTTACTTACTGAAAATTTAGTTCTTTTCAATTTCCAGAGAGCACGAAGGACAACCAGCTTCCAGAATGTAGATTAGCGATACTTTTTTTCAAGGGAAGTATACCATCTGCTATCTAAAAGGAAAAACAACATATAAGTTGTAGTGACTATTGACTAGTTTTGAATATTCTAATTTTAATACTTTTAAATGTTGATATTTTAAAACTGGTTAATGGCAACAATTTAAAATTTATCATGGTATCTTTTCGACAAATGGGCTTGACAACTCATATACTCTTTTTACCTTCTAGATAGCAAAAGGTATACTTCCTTTGAAAAAAATGCACGCTAATACATATTTTGAAAACTGTTTGTACTTCTTTCTCTCTTACAATTGAAAAGAACTAATTTTTCAGTTAGTAAATTAGTCAAAGAAATTCCATAACAACTTTCATGTCTATTGGTTGGACGAACTTGGAGTTTTAAAATTTTGAAAGCTTTAATCTGATTATTTTAAGCGCCTAATCTTAATAATTATCAAACGTTGTCCTACAGGTAGTACGAACATTTGCGATTGTTATATTTTTTAATTTTTAATTTTGTAATTTTATAATACGTAACCATAATAAATTTTATGACAGAAACACTTTTTAAACATAAAATTTGATTACACTGGATAAAAGTTGTTAAAGTTCATATATTTAGTGATCCATTACTAAATGGATACATTTACTGTTCTTATCAATTGAGTTCTTCCAGCACTTTTTATAAATAATTTATTAATACGTAATCATAATAAATGTTGCTGGTTTAAAACTGATAAATGTTCCGGCTATGTCTAGTTTATTATAAATTGCATGAAACATATGTAATTAACCTTGTCTACGAACTTATAATTTTGACTTTCATCTAAATACTTACACTGTTGACTTCATGCCTTTAGTGTCTAAATTTTCAGATAGGTAACAATATGAAAATCAGAACTATAAGTTCTTAGATAAAGTTAATTGCATGTATTGTTTTAATATGTTAAAACAAACTTGTGTGCCAAATTTCAGCCCTCTAGCTGTGATAGATATTAAATGAGTGCGAAGAATATAATTGAAATAAGTAATCATCCACTAGTTACGATAGCTATATTTTGAATATTTCGGTCTTCGCCTGATTTAAAATCTGTTATAGCTTGAAGGCTGAAATTTGGTATAAAAGCTTGTTTTAACATGCTAAAACAATATAAGCAATTGAGTTTATCTAAGAACTTATAATTTTGATTTTTATAGTTATGCACCTGACAATTTAGATCCTAAAGCCATGAAATCGATGGAGTAAGTATATCTATATGAAAATTATCTATATATGAAAAGTAATTACATCTATATTAAAACAAATTTGGATACCAAATTTCAGCTCTCTAACTATGATAGATATTAAATGAGTGCGAGGAATATAAGTGAAATAAGTAGCTATCCACTAGTTATGATAGCATTTTCAATATTATCGTCTGTGCCTCATTTAAAATCTATTACAGCTAGAAGGCTGAAATTTGGTATACGAATTGGTTTTAACATTTAAAAAAAATACGTGCAATTAACTGTATCTAAAAACTGATAATTTTGATATTCATATTGATACTTATAATCATACATTTCAGTATAGACAGTTAAACTAAAACTACCAATGCAATCTCTTTTTCATTTTTCAAGCAGGCATTTGTCTAACGAATAAACATTTTAAAGTTATGAGGCATTCAAAATTAATTAATCCCTATGATTAATTGAACCAAACACGTTACCTTAATAATGATCAAATCTTGTGGCGTAGGTAGCATAATCTTTAAATCAAAATAAGAACACGCTTACTCTGAATCAGTTATTATTCTAAACTTAATAATAAATTTTCTTTTGATAAAAATACTTTTCACTTCACCAGCTTGTCACAGGAATTCCAATCGTATATAACCTGATAGTTGCATAACCTCCCAATAGGAAAACTAGAAATAGGAAAACTTCGACTGCAAATTCTGTAAAAACTTTCTTCGATACTTAAACGATGAAAATAAAACACTTTCACTATCTTGTCACATGGAAAAATACAAACTTTCCTGCATGAAAAATCATTAAAACTTTACACTTCACTAGCTTGTCATCACAAGAAAATTCTTTCCTTGTATCCTGATAGTTGTATATGCCTTCCAATCTAATAAAACCTGAAAAATAAAAGAGAACATTTTAACAAAGAATCAGTTCACAAATCCTTTATTTGTATTGTATATTTATATAAATCAAAATAAAACTAAATACCTATCTAATTATAAACTATTAGTTTATGATTGCTTTTCGATTGTGTGAAAAGAATTTAACACTGTTTTAAAATATATATTTAGGTTAAATATATTTAACACTGATTTATAATTATTAACAAACGCGCCCCTTGATAAAATTTCTTACTTATATATTATCTATACTTTAGCACTGTGTTATATTGTAATCGTCGTCTGCACCACATATCTGTATAAACGTATATATCTATAGCGCTGACGTCACACACGATGACGTATGGCAGAAAACATTTTCTCAGGGAGAAGAATTTTTTTGACGAGAATTCATGAGCTAGAACTTTCACTTCAGAATAACATTTAATAGAAGCCATTTCACAAAATATGACCCTAATGTGATTTTGATACTTTTGTTGCAAGCTTTCATTTGAGTGCTTATAGGTCAGAGATAAAGCTGTCAATGCGGAGAAAATCATACGCCTAGTTTCCAACAAGGCCTATAAGAAGTATATAAGGGTCTGCCTAGCGCCTGATGGCGGCGTGCGTACTGAACGTACCTTATACTTGCCATCGTGGCGCTACCGCGCCCCTTGATTTTTGGAGCACGATGCGGAGATGAAAGTGTCATTATTGAAAAATGTGAAGAACTTGAAAGAGTGGAGTTGGAGTGATGAGCAGCAGCAAGCATTCGAGGAATTAAAGTTGGCATTAACCAATGCTCCTGTACTGGCTCGTCCTGATTTTTCTAAACCATCCACAATCCAGTGTGATGCCTCAAATTTTGCTATTGGAGCCGTTTTGACTCAACAATTGGAGGATGGGGAGCACCCAATAGTTTATCTCAGTAGAGTCTTGTCATCTGCAGAGAAGAATTATTCGACCACCGAAAAGGAATGCTTATCTATGGTATGGGCAATAAAGAAATTGAGACCGTATATGGAGGGTTATTCATTTAAGGTGGTGACAGATCACAGTGCTCTAAGATAGTTGCAGAATTTAAAAGACCCGACTGGCAGGTTAGCCAGGTGGTCTTTGGAATTGCAACAATGGGATTTTGAGATAATCCATAAGAAAGGAGCTCTTCATCATGTTCCCGATGCATTATCTAGAGGTTTTGACATAGAAGGAATGAAATTGGTTATAGAGGATGTTAAGTATGAATGGTATCAGTGTTGTGCAACGATAGTATATGGTGGTACTCTGTAGCCAAGTTCAGTGTATAGACGTAACGTTGGTATTCTACTGCTATGTTCACACTGAAAATTAGAAAAAGCGCGAGACCGTTTTAATCGTTCCTCTATTTCGGTTCTTTCATTCGTTTAAATATTTCGCGGCGGCGTGTACAAATTCTTTGAATTGGAATTATAAACGCAAAATATGTCAATAAATTGCAAAGTACAAATTTCTTTCAATATTTGTCTTTTTTTAAATAGAATGTAAAAAATATTTTTATTTAGATTATAATTAATACGAGGTGATAATAAAAGTTTATAGCGAATAATAGATATTGTATATCAAATAAACCTCTGACAGAATAATTTTAATTATATGATGATTTTATTACATATAAATAGAAAAGAAATATGAAACTTTAAATATTTTGCGAAGTAGAGCATAAATTGCAAATAAATACTTCTGGAAAATTAATCTCACCAATATTAATCCGCATTAAACACCTGCTGTGAATAATACGATTGTATAATGTGCATGTAATTGTACCTTCATCCATTAACTCGACATTTGTGCTGAAACAATATAAATATATATGCCTCATATCTTCCGATTGAGTAATTAATACTTGTGCAATATATTTTCTACAATGATTAGCATTAAACGGAACATCAAAATCGATATTTTGTCCTATACACTCCATATAATGCATCACAAACGCACCACAATTAAAACCATCAATTTGAAGTTGACGTTTGGTTCTACAAGGAACATAACGCCAGTTTATATTGTTTAAATGATTACATCCCTTTTGCAAGGGAGAATTCAAATATTTTAAAAAATTCGACATGCATGTGCGGGATTTTTCATGCATATTTTCATCTTCTTGCACTAATGGATCTATATGTGTCAGTGTTCCATTGTCTATATTAATAATAAATAAACACCAATGATTCATGTTCTCATACGGCATCAAAATTTTACCGTGAAGTTGTTGATTCAAATGGAACATAAACCAATTACTAGGCAACGTATGTTTACCAATGGTAACAAGAATATACTTGTAGTTATTATTGTTAATCCTCGCCATTTACATCCAAAATTTTCAAATTCTTCAAACGTGGGAGGAAACCCTTATTTGTTGTGAAAGGTTAATTATCCATTTTTTCACAACAAAAATAACACGTCCAATACTTTTTGGCAACGTTTCGTGCTCTAATGTGGGACCTTCTCAAGCCTGTTTTTATTTAACAATAATAATAATAATAATAATAATAATGGAAATGTAACAAAATATACATAAATATACAAATGTTCATTATATACACACATAATATACAAACAAGATTATTACCATTAGACTAATTAAAAACTACGAGTACATTATAATTGCAGAGGTTATAAACCTCTTTTCACAGCCATGTGCTCATGAATACGTATATATAAGTATGTAGAAGCAATGCGTAGCAATCACATAAAAGTATATAGAGACCCGAACGGCCCCGACGGGACTCGAACGTGTCCGAACGTCTAAGCATACCCACTATTGAAATACAGTCTGTGACAAAAACAACGTAGCTGTGGAAAAAATTAGAATCGAATTAAAAATGAACAAAATTTTTCAGAAATAATTATTTTTCAAACAACCTATTTAATCTCAAATATTTTTTATTGATGAAATTGAAATTTTCTTGTTTATTGATATTATTGCAATTCAGATTAATAAAGAAACTTTCAGAAACTAAACGTTTGTATCTATTAATTTCACGGTCAAGAATTTTAACTTTATCAAACGCAAAAGAATGAGTACTATTATTTTTTAAATGTATGGGAATAGGTAAAGACTTTTCAACAGTAGTTTTTTTATGTTCATCAATTCGCTTCTTAAGATTTGTCTTCATCTGACCAAGATAAGTTGCATCACAATCATTACAATGCATTTCATAAACTACGTTTGTTTCATTCATCATATCGACTTTATCTTTTCCTAATTTTACTATGTTGTTTAGTTTTTTCGTTAAGGTAGGAACTACAGTGAAATTGAATTTTTTAAATGTAGATTTCATTGAAAGAAAGAATTTTTCATAAAACGGTAAGGACAAAATTTTTTTGTTAGTATTCCCACATAACGTATCATTATTCTTATTAAAATTTTGACTATTATTACAATTAAAATTATTATTAAATCTATGTAATCTTATATGTTGACGCATGCATTTATTTATAAATACTTCTGGATAATTATTATTGAGTAACATATTTTTTACTAAAGTTAAATTTTCTTTGTGGAAATCCTTATGGAACAATAATATTGCTCTGTCAACTAAATTAAAAATAATGTTTCGTTTCAATTGCACCGGATGATTAGAATTAAAATTAAGAATTCTGCCAGTATTTGTTGGCTTTTGTTACCAGTTTGTAATAATACTATTATTTTTAATAATAGTATATAATAGTTGCCAAAAAGTATTGGATATGTTATTTTTGTTGTGAAAAAATGGATAATTAACCTTTCACAACAAATAAGGGTTTCCTCCCACGTTTGAAGAATTTGAAAATTTTGGAAGAATATACTTGGTTTGATGAGTAGGAACTGCAACCACACCTCTCCAATACTTCTCTTTTATACTTACGAAGGCGTTAATTACATCCCCATCGATAAATTCTTGTCCTTGTAATGTGTGATATTCTGTTGACCACAATGTAAATTCATAATTTATGGTGAATATTTCTGGAACACAGTTATTCTCGTCGAAAATGTGATAGTCTTTAATTGGATGGTCGTTAATACAATTGTACCTTCCAATTGTATATTGCTGTACTTGATTTCGACAATAATAATTAACGTGTGGCATAAGGCCATTATTTAAAATTTCTAAATAGAGATCACATTCAATTAATGGTTTAGAACTGTGCAAATTTACGGATCGTGCGCAAGAATTTTTTTGTCAGTGACATAATCATCTATTTTATTTGTAATTTGATTATCAGCAATGTCATCAAAAACTTTTTTTTCTAATTCAAAGTATTTGTTGTATCATTGGTCATATCGCCATATTTCTTACGAAATATCATTTCCTCTGCTACACATCTTTGTCCTACTGAATTAGTTAATTGAATGTCACCGTAATAATTATTATCAAGAATATTTGATTTATTATTTTTTGATTTTTTTTTCTTTACTATATAACCCAATTGTCATGGACTCAATCATGTCAGAAGTAGGTTTGAAAATCGCAGCTCCTCCTTGATCTTTTACTAACTGAGCACCTAAAAGAATAGCACGGACCATAGAATGATTTAAACGATTTCGTTTACTTGTTTTAGCATCTTTTAATTTACTCCAAATTCTTTCTGCTGTTGCACTAGAATTAGGTATACACAGTATAGTCAAAGCAAAATCAGCTAATTCTTTGAAAATATTTGTACTACTTTTATCTTCGAAAAACTCCTTTAGAATGAACCAAAACTGATCAGCGTACTTTGCGATCACTAAGTTAATTTTGTTTTGGCAATCTACTTCTTGGCATGATTTGAGGTGAGTGTATGATTGAAATGACATGTCTAGATTTGGATGAAGTTCATGAAATTCCTTACTCAAAGCGTTTTAAGGATGGAAAAAATGACGATCTTTTTTAATATTACATCGACTTTTAATTTGAGTGCAGGCTTCAATTAAAAATTTCCTATAGGTTTTTCGGAAATCATCTTGGAAATCCATTTGTTCCCTCTGTTCAGTATAATTCGATATACTGTTTAAGTAATCCTTCGTAGTCTTGCCGATATGTATATCTCTAACATCTTTATAATAAATATAGTCATCGGGATCTAATTTTGAAACATCGTTACTGTTGATATATATCTCTAAAGTTCAATATATAACTCTGTCATTTTATTTTTCAAACTAGGAAGAATTGACTTCTCAAACTGCAAAAATTCATTAACTCTAGTCAGTCTTGCAAATATTGCATCTAAAAAAAGAAAATAGCAAAGCGTTAACGGATCTGCTAATTTTTGTAAAATATCGTACGAGCGTATGCCTCAAAATTATCCATGGGGTTATTGATAATTTTTCTTGCAAAACAGTCCAATTGTGCATTCGTTTTGAGCTTGAAGAAATATAATTATAAATGGCACATACTAATTCTAGTAATTTCTTTGGGAATACTTTTATTGCATCCTTTGCAACCAAATGCTCTAAGTGACAAGCGCATTTTACTATTTTTATATTTGGAATTAATTGCTTAAATCTTGTCGAAATGGAATTACAATTGCCCATCATAAGATCACAAGTATCGGCACAAAATGATATTGTATTATCTGTTGGAATATCAGCTATTTGAGATGTATTAATAACCTCATTAAAAATATACTCAGCGTCAGCTTTTGATTCTTCATCCCCTTGATAAGAACGAATGACGTCCCATAGTGTATCGCATACGTTCTTTCGCTCAATATCGATATATCTTACCGTAATACATATACAAGCGTGTACCGAAATGTCGGTACACTCATCAATTAAAACTGAAAATTGACTATTTTTTAGGATCGGAGTTAAGCGTCGCTTTTGAGCAGGGGCTATAACATCGTGTACTATGCTACAGAATTTTCTTCTATCCAATAATACTTCTCTCATAATCTGCGAATCATAAATAATATCTTTTAAAATCTTTACACATTCCTCCAAACCATAGAAAGAAATATTGCTCTCAAGTGACATAGCTGCTAGTCTGATTTCACCAATCGCAGCTTCTTTACTCCATTTTGTTGTAGACTCTATACTACCTATATTAAATAAATGTTTTTCAGTATTTAAATGATTGTCTATCACATTTTTTTCCATTAATAAATTTATATTGCAAGCACTGCACACAACTTTATTAGTAATATTTCCAGGTGCAATATATTTGGCATAATTAATATTTTCAAACCATTTTTTAGGACATAGTCTTTTTTTAACGCTTTTCGATATTTCTTCAATAGAATTATTGCCATCTTCAATGGAATGTGTATTACATTTTACTTGTGAAGCAGCCATATGGATCTGCGTTACTACAGGACGGAGAGTGTTTGCCTTGTGAAAGCCCGAGACCATGTGTCATTTTAAATTAGACCTATGAGGAATCAAAGTAATATTGCACAATTTACACAGAATTGTTTCTCCCTCGCTATCGCTTTCCCTTCTAGCAATCCATGATGAGAGCAAAGGATCTTCTTCCCATGTGCTATTATACTTTCTAACAACTTTTTTCTTTTTTATAGGCACTTCCATAATGAGAATCAAACTAATATTTAAAAACTTATTATATACGTCTTTGCTTCAATGAATTTATTTATACACACATAAGTCTTCCTGAAATAACAAATTGTGCTGTATTTTTTATTATAAATTATTATTTTTACACGTTCTTTCACATTGTTGTACAGCAAAATGCAATGATTTGTTAATATGGGAAAAAATATTTCTTCATCTCTATTGAATTTTTTTTAATATAATTCTTTCTTTATAACTTAAATTTTTTCATATCAATCTTTATTTGTGCGTGTGTGTGTGCGTGTGTGCGTGTGTGTGTATGTGTATGTGTGTGTGTGTGTAACAGAAGGTAATAATAACACAAAGTAAACTCAATACGTATATTACATAGTTAATTTTTATTGTTGATTTCGTATATTTTTTTATCATACAAACATATTAATTATTGATTATGTTGCCTGTGTTTTGCATTGTACGGCGCAAATAAATAATTTAAAATCAAATGAGTTATATAATGAAAGCACCTATCGATACCTTTTACAGCATTTTCGACTGTTTGAAAAAATCCAAATAATTTATTCAATTGCTCCTTCATAGTTTGTCGTTGAGCAATAATTACATCCATTTTTTTAATAATTTTTGCATCACAACTGCAGCAATCTGTAAAAACTAAAGAAAAGTCGTTACTCATTAAGTAAAAGATCAGTTAATTTATCGAACCAATTTATTTCAGTAACACTATTTCATTTGCAAGTTTGGTGTAATTATTTTTAATTAAAATTAATTGTTAATTAAAAAATAGCTTTCAATATTTTTATTAATTAATTCTTGTTTATAGTTCTAAAAGTTAAAATATGAATTTAAAGACCAGAATCAACAAAATTTTAAATTAAATTGCCATTTATTCATGCAGATTGCACAATGCATGTACTATAATTAAAATAATAAAGAGAAAGCACTTTAAGTTGGCAAAAGGCGAACATAACAATATTTCTATTATGACATTAAATAATATAATGATAACTTACTAGTGTAATGGTAGCTTTTATTGGAATCTGCAACGGTTTCGCCTATAAAATTGATAATTCAAAGAAAACATGAAAATTAATAAATAATTGACAAAAAAAATAATTAATAATGTCTATAATGCTTATTTACCCTCATGTTCAGTAGCAAACATGTCTTGCGAATCTTGATCCATGTTTCGAGTATATAACGAGATGTATGTAACGAGTTGTGTGTTCGTTGTAACTGCAAATCGCAATTATTTTTAGGGTTTTAGAAATATTATTTCATATAGGATATATTCATACGATATAAAAGCAATGTGTGAAAAATGTTAACAAGCAAAAATTTATTAACAAGGTAAAATTCTATTGTAATATTTACAATAACTTTAAGGAAATCGACTTTGTACCTTAGTATATACTGTAATGTTTAATACGTTTAAACTGGACAAATAAAAAAATACATGTTATTTTCTGAGAATTAAGCTATTTCAAATAAAATTTTCAATAATTTCTAACGAAAAAAAAATTAAAGTACAATTTATTTATATGCAAACTATATTTGACATGTTTTCGTCCGAGAGAGAGAGAGAGAGCGAGAGAGAGATAGAGAGAGAGAGAGACAATTATCGAATTCATTATTCACAATTATATATGACTATCTATATGAGTATAGTCTGAAAACATTGCAGAGAAATTAGAATATGCGTGACTATTTTTCATCCAAAAAATTGGCGTAATTAAAGCATGTATCACTTACAAACTACGAAAAAGTACAAATAGAAACCAAAGTACAAATTAAATATTCATAAACGATCATCTGCATGCTTTATATAATTCATTGCTATTCGTTCACTTTTGTCTATCTGCAATTCCTAAAATTGGCAGATCAAAGAGACAGAAAGCCCAATGGAAGAAAATGCTACAATCGTTTGTACTTGCTCTTGCGCGGAAAGATCGAAAAGTCTTCAAAACACGGTGTAACCTGATGCTTTTTGTTTTGCATCGGCGCGATCTTTCCGTGTTATTGCAGGCGCTAATAACCTGTTTTATTTTTTCTTATATTTTTGAAAACAATGCATAAATGTTGCTGATAATGTTCAAAATACCTTGGTAGACGATATATAGCTATGAAAGAATACATAAACTTATTAGCACTTAGTTATGTTACAAAAGCTTGTACTTGTTTTATTGATTATTTGCAACGACAGAATAGAAGAATTTCAAGACTGTTTACATACACCACATTTATATTTTGCATTATGTTACGATGCGAAAGAACGTGCATATGGAAAAATATCGTACATGCATGTATTATTATTGTATGAAACTTACCTTTTCAATATTACACAAAGACGTGCGAATGTGCGATCAAAGAACACTGAATTCCTATTGCTTGATTGAATAGATTAATAGTAATATATTAGAAGCTCGTTTGCTAAGTAGTCCCCATGACTGACGATAACGTGATAATTATGGTAACGCTAGGAGGTCACGTATGTCACAATCAATTAATGACAGGATCATTTTTTTTATGTACACTGACATTGATGAACATCAATAAATCATATATTAATAAATATAATAATTGTGTGAGTAAAAACCGTTGGATGTTTACAATTTTATTTATTTATTTTATAATAAGACACTTCCGTGTCGCGGTTGTTCTACATAATAAAAGAATAATAAAAATATAATTTAAATAAAATAATATAATAATAACATAGTACTAAAATAATAAAACATAATAATAATAATATATAACAATAAAAAACAATAATAAAAATATAATAAATAAGCTGAACGCTGGGACGGTCTCGCGCTTTTTCGGTTCTGCAGCGTGAATGTAGCCATAGTATATCAACATTGCGTCTGTATACTGAACTTGGCTACAGCGTACCACCATTTCATACTATCGATGTACAACACTGAATGGTATGTTTAGAGACTGAGGAAAGTACAGGATACTCCAATTAAGTTCTCTACCTGGAAAGTGGATAATGGTCTTCTATATAAGTATAGGAATGATTCATTGCTAGATCCTATTACTTTTCCTGAAGAAGGTTGGAGATTGGTGGTGCTTTGTGACTTTAAGCAAGATGTTCTGATGGAGGCACATTCTAATTTTACTTCTGGCCATTTGAGTTTTGAAAAGACCTACGATAGAGTGGCCAGAGAATATTATTGGCCGGGGATGTGGTATAAAATCCGACATTTTGTGAAGGAATGTCAAGTTTGTCAGAAGTATATGTCAGTTTAATCTGGTCCTATTGGTCTTATGGGTAATAGAATAGTGGAACGCCTTGGCGTTGGCCCTGATTATTTAGGCGCTATCCGGCAATTGGCGGAGACGCCGGCCGACGTTCGGGCCTTATTTTTGGCGGCTCTGGTCCTAGGGCCACGCTAGGGTTTTTTTTTGTTTTTAATAAATGGTTTTTTTTATTTTGAAATGGTGGTTATGTTATTCAATTGATTGGTCAAGTCTATCTATCTGGCGGAATCTTGTAGTGGAATTGGAGGATTTCTTGTTGTTTCAGGTTTTATGGAGTGATCTAGTTTGTTATAGGGTTTTTTCATTCTGTAGAGGTTGTAGAGGTTATGGAGGAAATCTTGGATATTCAGGTATATCCAAGGTTTTGTGGGGGGTATTGCGACGTAGCAATAATTATTGCTGCGTCGTGAACATTATTGCACAGCCAGCTGACTCACTCTCGGCGAGTTGAGAGCTCCTGGAGCGGAGCCAGCGCTCGATGGCGTTCGCAGAAGTTGCCTCTGACCGACCGCGTGCTGAGCGCAGGATGTGAGATCTCGAAGCACATCTGCGCAGCGCGCCGGCGCTCGGGAGGGACACGGCAGGAAGTGAGGTAGTGGTAAGCGTGCGCGGTCACGTGCATGAGAGTGTATATGTGCGAGAGAGAGGGAGTTGGCGCGCGGGAGAGAGAGGGAGTTGATGCGCATAATAGAGAGTGAGAGAGAGAGTCGGCGCGCGGAAGAGAGAAGGTATAGCGAGAGTGGGAGTCGAGCGTGTGCGAGAGAGAGAGAGAGCGTGCGCTTGAGTGAGAAAGAGAGGGATATAGTGGCGCGAAGTTGATGGCGTTTGGGGCGCTCGTAGAGATTGTGAACGCATGATTCAGGCGTGTCGCGGTAGAGTTGACTTTATGTGGACTTTCGGACGTCACAAAGCCATATAGAGGTATGAATTGACTAGGATGATTGAGGCTTTTCAAATGTCGCGCACCTGGTTAGTTATCTAAAGGGGCGCCACCTTAACGGTATCATTATCGATTGATTGATCAAGATCAATAAAGGGGGCACGGAATTTGCATATAGATAAACGATATAGAGGGCGATAATTGATTTATCAGCCAATTGGAAAAATAGAAATAGAAAAAGAGGGCGCTGGGAAATTCATAGATAGATAATGAGTTGGTAGTGGTATTTAAATAGGCCAATTGCTGATTTTGGAGGTTTTCAGGATCAATGGAAATTTGCCAGCCAGGACGACGCTTCCGTGAAGAAGGAGGCGAGGTGGGAAAATCGCGGCTTCTTCCTCGAGCAGAGCGTCGTCCTCGGCCACTCTGTTTCCGGATTCCTGGTTGTTTAGTTGGTTTTATACTTTGGTTCGTGACTTAGAATATTTCCTGAAATTCGTGCGCAGCCCGACGGCATTGGATTTTGGAGTTTTTTTCCATTGTTGGAGATTGCAATTTTGGACTTGGATTGTATTAGAGGCTCTGTGGAGTTACTTTTTGGTTTTCTTCCTTTTTCTTGGTGGAAATATAGTGGCGAGAGATTAATATAAATCTATATACATATTCTTTTCTGGCGGTTCATAATTTGGGGAACATTAGGTAGCGGCGATTTTTCCCTTTACAGGTCCGATTGATAATTTCGCGTTTCAGTTGGAAATTAGCCGTTGCCCTTTTTAAATCCACAAACATAGCGTCGCCGTAGAGGAAGTTTTCGCGGTACTTTTATTTTAGTTTTCCGTGCCACTGGATCTAGTAATATGGCCGCTGGCCCATGATTTTACATCAAATCTCTGATTGTTTATCAAATATCTGGATCAGGGGAAGGGAGTAATAGAATATACGTTGCGACGTAGCAATAATTATTGCTGCGTCGTGAATAATGTTCTATTGCCAGCTGACTCACTCTCGGTGAAATGACAGCTCCTGGAGCGGAGCCAGCGCTCGGTGGCGCTCGCAGGAGTTGCCTCTAACCGACCGCGTGCGGAGCGCAGGATGTGAGCTCCCGAGTCACACCTGCGCAGCACGTTGGCGCTCGGGAGGGGGCACGGCAGGAAGCGAGACGGCGGTCGCACACGCGCGGTTACATGCACGCCGCGGTGTGTAGAGGGGAGCGCGTCTGTATGTGGGAGAGAGAGAGAGAGTCGGCGCGCGTGGGAGAGAGAGAGAGAGAATCGGCGCGCGCGGGGGGAGAGAGAAGTTGGCGAGAGTGAGAGAGAGAGAGCATGTGGCGTATGATAGAGGGGCGAGAGCGAGCGCTCTCGGTTATCGACCGTGATCGAGCGGGAGTGAGAGGGCGCCTGCTAACGGGCTACGAATTGGCGACATAGATGCAATGTACTGTACAGGGGAATTGTACAGTACATCATATAGTAATAGAGGTTTTCTTTTTCTAGCATAGAGGAACATGGCGGAGATCTTGTATGCAGTGAAGCTCAAATATAGATCGATGGAATTCGAATCTCGCGCGGCTGGTTACGTTATCTATAGGGGGAGCCACTGGATGGGGATCGATATCGATTGATTTATTTTTATCAATAAAGGGGGCGCGAATTACAAGAGTATTAAAGGATATAGAGGGCGATAATTGTTTTCCAACCAATGAATAAATTAGGATTTGGAAAAGAGGGCGCTGGAGGAAACTCACTGATAGAGGAATAGATCGGTGGTAGTTTTGGCAAACCAATGGGGGGATTTTTCTAGGAAAGAGGACCAATTATGTAATTTTGGAGGCCGGGCTTGTGCTTCCGTGAAGAAGGAGGCCGAGTGGGAAAACGCGGCATCCTTCCTCGATCGGAGCGTCGGCCTCGGCCACTCCGTCACGGGCCATTGGAATAGTTAGTCGTTCTTCAGCAGAAATTGCATTTTCCTTCGGTGTCGGCATTTTGGTCCGGTGATCGAGATCTTTTGAAGAAGCTTGGGGAAGCGTTATACCGTCTCTCTCTTTGGGTTTTTTTTCTCTGGTTGGAGCCCACGGTTTTGTTTTTGGAGGAAAAGGATATTGGAGGCGTCGAGTCGACTGCAGCTATAGAGGAATACTTGGTAAACTTTATCGTAAATTTATTTGTTCTTTTATCTCGTCGTTTATTTCGGGAATTAGGTAGAGGATTAAGAGTGTAGAGGATACTTTCGCGATTACAGGAAACGAGCAGTTTTCCCTTTTGATTCGATCATTATCATAGAGATAATTTCGCGCCCATTTCAGTTGCCGCCAACCACGAGGTCTCGGAGATAGTTATAAGGCCTATGGCCCATGTTTTATTTCGAGTCGGATGATTTGTTTGCATATGTGAATTTGTAAAGAGATAGCCATAATATATTTGTGATTTATTATTTTAAATATTGGTGTTAATAATATGTCGACCTGATTGCCACCACTGTCCCGTTTTCCACCGTTGCAGGAATACCACGAGCCAGAGTGAAGGAAGAAAGCCGCGTATTTTAGAAATACTTTGTACATAACTGGAATTCCCGTGCGGGCGGGAAAATTCCACGTTACAACGTTAATTTGTGTTATACCTGGAATTATTGTGTTTTTCATTTATTGTTCACTCTATTGCTACCACCTTATCCCGCGCGTTTTCCATTTCAGGATCCATCATATGAGATAAGGAGGCAGCCGGCATTAAATAAAATTATTTTTGTATACTAACGGGAATCCTCGTGCGGGCGAGATCAATTCCATGTTACAACCGATATAGTGATGGAAGGAGCGTTTGAACTTGCTGCGCGGGCTCTCGGTTTTGTCTCTTGATTAGAGAATAGTGCCACCTCTTGAAATTGTGTGTTTGCCGTTTACTTTCGGTCTGCGCATTAACGTGATGTTGGATTTGAAGGAATAGTATTATACAGATTATTTGCGTATGTAAATTATTGCGTTTGTATAGGTAATTCGTTCGGATATAAAAGGCAACGTATGCGCAGGTTAGATTTAGTCGATTGTTTAGACTCTCCAGTGTCGCATTAGCATCTCGTCGCTCCGGTAGTAAGGAAAAATATTGGTCATTGTCTTTGTAAGTGTTCGGTTTTAAATTAGTTTAAAGTTAGTTTCCTATCGATAATTTTAGAATATTTTTATTTAGCGTGTGCCTGGTCGAACTTCAAGGGCCGCCATATTGCCGATGTAAATTGTTTTTAATTATATTTAAGGTAAAATCGTGTTTTGTGTAATTTATTATTAATTTAGAAATTATTTGAATAAAATTGTAAAAACTTTTTGTACTGGGTTTAGCCCTGAGGAGGAACCGCAACGGTTCGAAACATTGGCGACGATGAATAAACAGGTTTTGGCTCGAAGAGATGCATAGTCTTCTTTCATTCAAACTTACAGAAGCTATTTGGCATATCTTGATTTGATTCTGGTATTCAAATATATATACAATAAGGTATATTTCATGGTACGTGTACATCATACTGTTTGATAATAGCATTTACAAGCTAGAAATAAAATAAAAATTATCGTTACCAATTAACAGTCAAGGTTTATTAATGATTACTGTTATTTACACTACTTACCATTGTTAAACACACTTTAATTTGTTTGAAAGCATGCAAAATGATACTTGAAACAATTAATATAAGGGTCGCATCTTAATGTCTTCTACCGGTATACTTAAAAGCAAAAAAAAAGTCAACAAAGAAAACGGTCTTTACGGATACAATTATTACTTATTATTTACAATACTTATCTGAATATTTACTGTACTCTGTAGAAGTTCTTGCACTTTTACAACACCATTGAGGTTATAAGCACATAATTGTTACAGCAGCTAGCAGACAAATCACCAGATCGCTGATCACATAGTAACTTTCATTTCCGATCCGGTACTGGGCAAGAAAGCGCAACATATTCGGGTGGAAAATTCAAATTTGTTGAATGCCTTTACTTTAACACATTGAGTTTAATAATAACATACAATCACGCATAGAAAAGTTAATATTTTACAAAAATAAATTAATAACTATTGAGAAAAAAACTGTTGGTTAAACCGTTTTTATGTCGTATTTTCAGCCAGATTTCTCATCAAACTACTTTATGAGAAGCGTCGTATAACAATTCATTACACAAGTTTAGTTTAGTTAAAATATTTAAAATTCTCAATTTTTCGAAAATTTGCTAGAAAAATATTTATCAGTTTTCAGTTTGTATCTTCAGGGCAAATTCTTTTAGCAAAAGACGACTTTCAGCAACATATTCTACGGACTATCAACTGTGAAAAAAATGAAGAAAAAAAACATCGATATTTTCATAATTTTAACCTTGAGGCATGAAACGAACAGGTTTAAATACCCAGTTCAGTTCCTGTTGATATTACTCAGCAAGCCTGAAAGAAATTACAGCATCACTTAAAACGAGTGTCTAGCTATATTGTACGCGTTGCATCAATATCTACCATATTTATTATGTCGAAAATTCACGTTAGTGTATAAGTAAGAACCACTAAATTGGATGCATAGTAGAAAAAATCCTGGACAACGTCTAATAAAATGGATGTTCTGCTTTACAGACTATGAATACACATTCAAATACAAACCTGGGAAGTTAAACAAAAATGCATATTCACTATCTAGAAACATCCCGACAATAACAGAAGGAGAAATAAACAAAAACCTATCGAAATTGAAGGTGAGGATTATACATGGAACAGATCTCGTCGGGAACACAATAACCGATGCCTCGGTAAAGGCACAAACAATAGGAAGTGCTGACGCACCAAAAGGCAGAGGCAGGACTGTTGGAGCAAAAATAAACAAAGAAGCTTCATAACTAGATCATAGTATAATAGCTCAAAGAACTAGAGCAAAAGCAACCCAGATTGAAAGCAAAATCAGACAATACTATCAGACAAGCTTATCCCAAAACGAAAGAATCAAAGGCAACCCGTGATAATGAGCAAGCATCAACAAGTATAAAAAAACGCTTCGACTCCCAGTGATACAGAAATAAACCCGTCGACATGGACGAATATTTCTAACACGCCATGGTTATCTTTAAAACATACACGGACCCTCTTGTCCTCGTTTCTTAAATTTTTTTTAAGATTGGACCAATAGGAGTTGAGAAAAAAAGTTTTTTCAATCGACGATTGCGCCAAAACTACTTGCTATTTTGTGTTGAAATTTAGCACAGTGACGATTGAAGCTAATGCCACGGACTAGAGATTATTTAATCTGAGATAAGTGGGAGGAGGCGTGGTGTACTAAAGTACAGCAGCAGCATAATACCCCCGTAGAGATATAAATCTGCTTGCCTCACGGATAAAGGAGGGTGTATGTGCAACGGTTGACTAAGGCGTCCACCCGAGTGCGGCCGCTTGTGACGGTACCACTCTGCACCGGAATTAAAAATAGGAAGGGAGGGCTGCTCTCCAAGTCGTATACATTATCTTAGTAAATATGTCATGGACTATGCTAAAAGGTAGGACGTAACTTCCATCAAGGAAAAATTACCAGAGAAGGTGGAGAATAGAAGTGATTTATACCGGCTCCGACTTATTCTCGGTCGTGCCAAGTTATATTCGCCGTGGGGGATGCAGGGCGGCTGTGGTACAGCCGGTACAGAGCGCCCAACAATTCGCGCTTATGATCACGTTTTTTCGCCTCTAATTCTTACGGAAATATTGGATCTGCTGATCAATTCTCTTCTTAGCCCGCTGGATTAATTTCCATTTAGGAACCATAATAAGGGCGCAAACTGTGGAATGAAAAGTTCCATGAATTTTGTCAGTCTGACCATTTTTTATCATAATCGTGCACTCGTTATGGACATCACAGACGACATATCGACGGCTGAAATTAAAAGGCTGCTTATTCAGAGTCCGCTTAAAGAAGCTGCTTATTCAGAGTCCGGTTGAAGAAGCTGCTTATTCAAAATGACATTTTTTTTTAATTTTGTAGTGGCAACCCAGCGAGAATTTAAAATCTGCTTTACGGCGGAAATGAGCAGTGAAAAAAATCGGAAAAATTCGTAAAAATCGAAAAAAATTAGAAAATCGTAAATATGCGTAAAAATCGGAAAAAATTCGTAAAAATCATAAACAATTCGTAAAAATCGGAGAATATTCTGAAAAATCGTAAAAAATTCGGAAAAATCGAAAAAAATTAGAAAATCGTAAATATGCGTAAAAATCGGTGAAATTTCGTAAAAATCGTAAACAATTCGTAAAAATCGGAGAATATTCTGAAAAATCGTAAAAAATTCGGAAAAATCGTAAAAAATTAGAAAATCGTAAAAATGCGTAAAAATCGGAGAAAATTCGTAAAAATCGTAAGCAATTCGTAAAAGTCGGAGAAAGTTCTGAAAAATCGTAAAAAATTCGTAAAAATCCTAAAAAATTGGAAAATCGTAAAAATGCGTAAAAATCGGAGAAAATTCGTAAATATCGTAAACAATTCGTAAAAGTCGTAGAAAATTCGTAAAAACCCTGGAGGAAATCCATATCATTTAAAAGTTAGTAAAACCCTTGTTTTGTTAGGAATGGGCCAAAAATGGGACCATTTTTCGCCTTGCGATGAAACGCTTTTTCAAACCTTTCTAAGCCATTTTTTAGAATGAAAATGGGCGAAAATATTATTATACCATATTACGAGGTATTCTCAAGCTTGCAAACATGCCTATAAAAAATGACCAGTAAATGGCTATGAAAACAATATTTAACATGTAGGCCAGTCAAATTAAGCTGAAAACCGAATTTTTTTGCAAAAATTCTAAACAGCAATTTTATTGGCTTAAACCACTCGGAAGAGTGTGTACATTAATAATCCGAATCTGCAAGCAGCTGAATTTGTACAGCAAATTCGCTATAAACAATTAAAGTCGGAATTTCGCATTTTTTTTGTTTTTCCTCTGCGTATTGAAAAGTATTATTCTCAGAGAAAAAAATTTCAAATAAAAGTTGTTTCTTATGAAATTTTACACAAAAATGTCAGCGGTGGCATATGTCTATCTCTAATAATTTAGTTGTAAATTGGCAATAAACGCGAATTCTGCCAAAATCGAAAATTGTTTATAATTATTGAACAAGATATGTTACGTTCTATGACATGGTAGTACTTAATAAGTACCATAAGTGTACAAAATCCGAATTCTCTATCTACTATAGTTTTTGTGCAATCAGGACCGAAAGTTGAAAATGTTGTTATTTTCAAATTGCTGGCAAAATGTGAAAAATTATCTCAAATAGTTTAACTTTTTTGTACGTACTCTAGAAGAGTTATATTTCAATATACTACTTTACAAACTGCGAAATTTTTATTAGGGGCGTCCTGGGGGAGCAAATGTTTATAAAGTACGTAATTAATTAATTCGCTGTACACAATATTTAAGTGCAATCAAATTACAAATAAGTTTATTGCAAAGGTGGAATTTTTATCGAAATTTTAAGCCCCAGATGGACTTGGTACGACCAATAGGAACCGAGATAAGCTTTTTTTTTTCAATGTACAATAACGCTATACCAAAAGGTGATTTTCCATATTTTGAAGTTCAATTCCTGAAGTTCAAGACTTGAACTTTACAGTAAAACTATTGATCGTATTCACTTACTAAAATTGTTTATAATTATTGAAAAAGTTATGTTACGTTTCTTTTATTCTATGAAAAGGTAGTACTCAACAAGTACTATAAGCGTGCAAAATCCGAATTCTCTATCTACTATAGTTTTTGTGCAATAAGGACCGAAAGTTGAAAAAGTTGTTATTTTCAAAATGCTGGCGAAACGTGAAAAATTATCTCAAATAGTTCAACTTGTATGTTCTCTAGAAGAGTTATTATAGAGAAGAGTTATTATTATAAAGAGTTATAAGAGACGTTCAAGTTTGTACGTCCTCTAGAAGAGTTATATTTCAATATACTGCTAGATAATTAGAGAGAAAGGGTTAAAACAGGCCTTTTTTTCAAAAAATTGTTGCAAAGTAGTATATTGAAATATAACTCTTCTAGAGGACGTACAAACTTGAACGTCTCTTATAACTCTTTATAATAATAACTCTTCTCTATAATAACTCTTCTAGAGAACGTACAAGTTGAACTATTTGAGATAATTTTTCACGTTTTGCCAGCATTTTAAAAATAACAACTTTTTCAACTTTCGGTCCTTACTGCACAAAAACTATAGTAGATAGAGAATTCGGATTTTGCACGCTTATAGTACTTATTGAGTACTACCTTGTCATAGAACGTAACATATCTTGTTCAATAATTATAAACAATTTTCGATTTTGGCAGAATTCGCGTTTATTGCCAATTTACAACTAAATTATTAGAGATAGGCATATGCCACCGCTGAGATTTTTGTGCAAAATTTCATAAGAAACAACTTTTATTTGAAACTTTTTTCTCTGCCATCAATACTTTTCAATTCGCAGAGGAAAAACCAAAAAAATGCGAAATTCCGACTTTAATTGTTTATAGCGAATTTGCTGTACAAATTCAGCTGTTTGCAGATTCGGATTATTAATGTACACACTCTTCCGAGTGGTTTAAGCCAATAAAATTGCTGTTTAGAATTTTTGCAAAAAAATTCAGTTTTCAGCTTAATTTGACTAGCCTACATGTTAAATATTGTTTTCATAGCCATTTACTGGTCATTTTTTGTAGGCATGGTTGCAAGCTTGAGAATACCTCGTAATATGGTATAATAATATTTTCATCCATTTTCATTCTAAAAAACGGCTTAGAAAGGTTCGAAAAAGCGTTTCATCGCAAGGCGAAAAATGGTCCCATTTTTGGCCCATTCCTAACAAAACAAGGGTTTTACTAGCTTTTAAATGATATGGATTTCCTCCAGAGTTTTTACGAATTTTCTCCGACTTTTACGAATTGTTTACGATTTTTACGAATTTTCTCCGATTTTTACGCATTTTTACGATTTTCTAATTTTTTACGATTTTTCCGAATTTTTTACGATTTTTACGCATTTTTACGATTTTCTAATTTTTTACGATTTTTCCGAATTTTTTACAATTTTTCAGAATTTTCTCCGATTTTTACGAATTGTTTACGATTTTTACGAATTTTCTCCGAATTTTTCCGAATTTTTCCGATTATTTTCACTGCTCATTTCTGCCGTAAAGCAGATTTTAAATTCTCGCAGGGTTGCCACTACAAAATTAAAAAAAAATGTCATTTTGAATAAGCAGCTTCTTCAACCGGACTCTGAATAAGCAGCCTTTTAATCTCAGCCGTCGATATGGACCTTCATATAAATACATGAATTTAACCGTCACGTCGCTCCATCTGAAAAATTGCACGCCAACACCAGAACAAGATCACCCAGAAGGAAAATACGTAATTTCCTATTTTTTTTTAAATTTTTCAGCCCTTTTTTCTCGTTTTTTTTAAATATTTTGACTAACTACTATTAATTTCTCAGCACGAGAGACATCAACATGCTTAGGATAATCGAGCCACCCATCCCAGAATCTGGAGGGAGCCTTCCCCAGGTGCAGTTCACACGGAGGCTATTCTGTAGTGTCATGACATTACTCGATGTGACATACCTGGATGAAGGGTATCCATAACGGCCAGGAGGTATGATTTCCTTTTATAAGAGTGCGAAAGAAGCGACCAATTTCTTTGTTTAGGGACCACATTAGACTGTGGGTGACGTATTGAAGAAAATCCACTATTCCCTATTTATTTAGCAATGATACAAAGTAATTACATAGTTATAATTACAATCACTTTGTGCCATTGATAAAAATTTAACTAAACACTCTGAGATTCTACAAATGCATGGACAATTAGCCAACATGCTTATCTTCAAACACATAACTTTACATTTTTGAAAATACATTTGTTTTGATATTTAATTAATGTTGCAAGTTGGAGTGCTACGATTAGCCGCCCTTCCCCTTTAATACACGGGTAACATTAACTACTTATTTTAAGAGTTTCTGAAATGATATTTTGAACATCGAAAACATTGTTGCAAGTTAAAGGAAAATATTCAACGTGCGCGTGACACTTGAATTGCCAGCTGCGGCGGAGCGCGGCAACCCGAGACAGGTGGAAGGCCGAGGTAAGATGGTTTTGTGTTTTGACAGCTCATCATGCAATTCGTGAAATATGCATTTCATAAGCTGTAAACTTTTTTCTAATACACTTTCACCATATAAATCTGTAATGTACGTATTAGTCGTTTTATTACGAATTGGTATTAAAAATTTCTATTTTATTGTAAGCATCGAGATACCATTATAGATCTGTATCCTGCATCCGGGTCATCAAATATACTTGAATGAGTAAGGACCGAATTAGACTTATTCGGGCCGCTAGGATTCGAGGAAATAATTTATTTTATTTGGGAGGTTATCTTTGATCGAGATATGGTATTGCAATTATAATTATTAACAAATAAATTTATATGACTCTGAGTACGCCTGACGCTAGTGTTAGTTCTTTGGTATCTTCTTACCTTTGTTGTTAAACCAGAGTCTGCTTAATACTAGTCTTGGTCTTAAAGGTTTAAAGGGCTTTTTTAGTAGGAAAAGAACATCTAAATTAATAGAAATGAATTTACTTCTAGGTAATTATTCTTATTCTTTATTTTGTTTTATTGAGCAATCTGGACAGAGGCTTCAAGATATACACAGATTTATCCACTCATTCAATCGTACCGATCTAGTCTATAATTGTTCGTGTAAGATATTTTACGCTAGTTCTTATAAAAAGTGTTACAAATAAACTTACGTCAATAACACGCGTTGTTGATTAAAGCGTCCTTCCTTCTAATGCAAGTGCAAATAGCTTACAACTACACGAACTAGCCGTGGCAGAATATAAACTTAACAAAGCTGCGGCTTCACCCGCTCACGCCAGATATGCTTATCGGTCCTTTCGTCGCAGTGTACTGCAGTCGAGATGTACCTTTAACCGGAGCAAATATGCCAGCTTGCCTGCAGAGTTCGGTAGATTTCTAGGCCTCCGATAGCGTATAGGTAGTACCTTGACACGCTCCAACGATCTCGTGTAGATCCTTCTGCAATAACTCCAATTAGACGACTAGTCTACAGCGATAAGTCGTAGTGACGAGGTTAGATGCACACCGGTACCTGGTTTGGCCGTGAAAGGCGCTGTGCTGATTGAGTCGATGGTTTATAAAGACTCGACTCCCGATCAAGGCAGTAACTGGATAATTAAATTGTGGCAAATTAAATCAGCAATTCAGCATTTTCATCATTTTTTGGAAGGACATCTATTTACGATCTACACTGATCACAAACCATTGATCTACACTTTTCGTAAAATCTTGAAAAACTTTCACCTGTCCAAGTCAGACAATTCTCGTTCATCGCTGAATTTTCAACAGATATTCAACACATTAAAAGTGTCGATAATGTCGCCGCTGACACTTTTACTCGGATCGAAGCTGTTTCAACACCGCTTAACTACAAGCTGTTGGTTGAATCTCAAAAAGAAAATGAAGAACTCAAGAAAAATACTCAAGAAAACTCATCTCTATACATTAAACGGATATATAAACAGGAAAATCTCGGCCTTTCATCACACAGCCATTTCGTAGATGTGTTTTCGATCAACTTCTTCTAAATTAGTTAGTGATCGTTTTGTTTGGCCTTATGTTAATAAAGATTGTCGAAATTGGGCTCGTGCTTGCTACGATTCTCAACGATCGAAAGTTTCTTGTCGTGTTCATGCTCCTCTTGATAAATTTTAAACACCGACCAAAAGATTTTCTCACATACACGTCGATTTGATTGGTCCACTTCCATTTGCACACTCTTTTCGATATTGCTTCACTGTCATTGATAGTTTTATTCGATGGCCCGAGGTTTATCATTTACAGAATATAACAGTAGAAAATATTTTTAAACTGTTGAATTTCTCGTTTTGGTATTCCTGAAACTATAACCACAGATCGTGGTGCTCAATTTACTTCTCATCTTTTCAAAAGTTTTATAAAACGATTTGGTATTCGACATAACTTCACTACAAGCTGGCATTCTGCTGCAAATGGTATAATCGTCATTTAAAAGGCGCAATAATGTCTCATTTCGACATCGATTGGATTAAAGCATTACCTCTAGTTCTTTTTGGTATTCGGTCTGCTTTCAAAGAAGATATCAAGGCTACATTTGCTGAAATGGTATATGGAGAAACCCTTCGTTTACCCTTTGAATTAGTATCTTCAAATCTTGACAAAAAAATGTCGAAAATTTTAGTAACATTCTTTCAAGTTTACGTGAATTTATGTCACGCTTACGGCCAGCTCCAGCATCAAGACATTGCCTAACATATTTGTTTTCAAAGAATTCTCGACGTGCAGTCACGCATTTTTGAAAAAAGTACCCACTCTCAAGGCACTCCAATCAATGGACCATACAATGGACCTTACGAAATCATCGATCGAGGCGACAAGACAATCGCACTCAAAACATCCGATAAACCTACCGAGCAAAAACCTTCATTTATTTTACAAGATCATGTTCCTGCTTTTACATCCTTTTTTGTTTCTGATTCTGTACCTGATAATGTACCAGGCAGAACCCATACCTGTTCCTGAACGTTCCGCGCTATCCAGCAGAAAAATCTAGTTTCAAAATTTTTGAATTTGTACCCATATTTTCTGCCAAGGGGGGTAGTGTGGCGAGGTTCAAATAATATGAAGAATAAAAGATATACATATTAACGAATATTCATTTTTGTTTATATAACTAATTTTCAGTCTATCAACTATCCTCGTACTGAAATGTTGTATCTCAAATAAAGTTATTGTTTATAAAGATGCTTCGATATTTTGTGACGTTGTGGTTTTCGTACTTTCTCGGGAGGCCGTCGAAAGCTCCACAACGTGGTCGCACCCTGTTATCGAGCTGCCTGATGAACCGTATTTAAAATTATAAGTTTTTATTGTAATATGGACGCCCGGTTCATCAACCGCTTTGCCGGCTGCTCAGCGGTGCACGGACTTGCTTCTCACGGCCGCGGATATTGGGAAAAAGGATAGGCGGGGTGGCTCGACAAATAAGTACACACTCTATGTCAGATTAATGGCCTGGCATTTATTTAAAAAAAAAAATAATATAAGAAAAATGTTGGATAGAATGTGTGCGGGAAGCACACTCTGGCGGTTTAGTCCGGCCGACACGGGGGAACGCGCATTTCAAATAAGATTAGCGTCTACCTGGCTGTTGCTCCGGCTGACTGCTCGTCCTCTCGTTCGGATGAAGCCTCGTGCCCTGTAAATCGCGCGGCGCAGAACTAATCGCGATGCGATCCTCGACAGTTTAAATAACTGGAGGTTATGTGGTGTAAGGCGGAGGGAATTGCTGTCCTGGAGTGCGTCCTGTCTAATCTGCTGCTCACTGGATACTGACTGTACTACCTGTTGCGCGGCCGTCGCGACCGCGGCGTCTCTCTCTGTCTCTTTCTCACGCATGTATTCCCTAACTGTCCTTTTCTGCTCACGCGATATCACGTGATAGTCCCATATAGCACATATTTGTCCTAGCGTCCTCTCAACTATTACATATCCTCGCGCGCGAAATTCAAATCCACTAATTCGCTCTGTCTGGCTGTAGTCGCATTCAACTGTACATTTCCCGCCTGACATTTCTCTTACAATGTTTCGCTACAATATCTATCGCTCGCGTACTACGCGTCGCCAATAACGTACGAGGCTCGACGCATGCCTCCACTCTCTACGCTCGCATTATTCCTTCGCTGTCTCTGTCTATCTCGCTCTCTCTCGCTCTCATTCTCTCTCGACGCTCGCCAACATGGCGGTGGTCGCTCGCGCGCGTACGCCTCGTGGCTTCGCTCGCCGTGCTGCGCTCTCAGCTGTCGCCGCTATCTCTTCTCTCGCTCGCTCTCGTGCGGCTTCCCTCTCTCTTCCGCTCTCTCGGTGTGGCGCGCGTCGTGTTTCTCTCTCTCTCTCTGTCTCTTGCGGCGCCGCGCATGCCTTGCGCTTAGCTTGGCTCTTTCTCAGCTGTGTCGTGCGGCGCTGCTTCTGTCTGCTGCTCCGGCCGTATTCTCTTTCTCTCTCTCGCTCTCATCTCTGCCCGGTTCTCCTGTAAACACCACCGGGTGTAAGTACATGCTTTTTTTTTATTAGCACGGCTCCGGTGGTGTCCAGGCGAGGTGGGGCTGACGGCTGACCGTCACAATTTAGATTGTAATAAGACAGCTATGCATCTCTTCGAGCAACATGATTTATTAAAAAGCAAGCCAACGTTTCGTGCTGGTACAGCACCTCATCAGGGCTAGATGGCCAAACAAAATGATTACAAAAATAATTAATTTACATTAAATATTACAATAAAATAAAATATTAAACGCTATTTATAATTTACCTCGCAAATAAAATCACTATACTTAATACATAATAATTGAACCAGCCGGAAATCAGGAAAACCAGCTACTATAAATAAAATTAATCAAAATCTCGAACATAAATAATTATTAATAAATAACCATACTTTTTAAAATTGACCGATACTACTTGCACAGAGTCGGTACCGACAGATGGTCGTGCGGCACCGGCGGAGGACTGTCAACGACTGACTTTTCGGCGTCTCCCTTCCTTACAATTAAGAAACTAATACATTCTACCAAACTTACTAATACATATAAACTAATGGCTATACAATCCGAAGATCCGACCAACGAACAGGTATATACAGCTCACATACGCTCGAAGAGGTGGCAAATCTTAACTACCATGTAGTAAGGCCAAGAGCCCGCGAGGCAAATTCAAACGTTTCCTCCATGACTGTATTGGTTATCAATACAGTATGACCGGAACGCCCTATTAAGCGTGCCATCGAAATAATGTATGTGTAGCATTTCTGAGAACCGTCTACGAAAAGTACACGGCTCTTTATCAATAATTTTAATATTATCAAAATTAAATGAATGACCAGTTTCCATCGTATGGACCGCAATCGGGGAGGTTACGTCTCTCTTTGCGATATAACGCTTATGCTCAATTACTCTATTTTTTAGAGGTCGATATGTCTCTCCTATATAAGTCAAATCGCAGTCGGCACAGTCAATTTTATAAACCAGGTTTCTCGCATCACCAACAGCAGTAGGGTTCTTCCCTAACTTTATAAATTTATTAAATTTGTCATCAATCTTATTTACTAGTAATCTATTATTCTTTTTTAATACTGTATTTAGTTTACAATTAAACCTTTCATAATACGAAAAGACCGCAATTCTATTTCTGAGATCACAGTTTTCATTACATAAACTATTTTTCGCTTTATTATTATTATTATTATTATTACCCTGCAAACCCGAACTACCCGAATCTATGCCCTCCAAATTGCCACGCAAGAGGCCAAGGTTACGCGCAATTCGGCTTTTACAGAATTTTTCGGTAAAATTGACAGGATAATCGTTAGCTATGAGAATCTTTTTCGCCTGTTCAATATTTTGCGAATGGAACCTTTGATCCGATAGTAACATCGCTCTATCGAGAAGATTGTAAATAATCCCTACCTTCCGATTTTGAGGGTGCCCCATTCTGTTCATAAGAAATAGAGATATCCAGAAAATGAATACTCCCATTCGTTTCGATTTCGGAAGTAAACTGCAACAGGTTATTATAATTATTGAACGCGGCCAAAACAACCTCTAACTTCTCCCTCTCAACTATCAGAAGGCAATCGTCCACATATCTGCAAAACAGCGGTACACTAGCCTTTACAATGCTTAAACTGTATGTTTCTAGCTCTTCTAAAACTATGTTTGCAAAAACAGCGTTACAGCGTTACAGCATTACGTCGCGATTACAGCGCGACTATAAAAAAAGTACGTGTCAACTAAAATTCTTGTTAGAATGTCGCACGAAGGACTTATTTCCTAGTCGTATTGTTAATATACAGGCTCGTAGGTATTTTCAAAGCAGTTTTGCGAATAAGAAGTATAACGTAGTCATTAACAATTTACGTAAAAAAACTTTAAAATTAGAGATCATTGATATTCATACTCATCTTCGGTTTTTAAAGAAAAACATTAATTTAATTGTTGACGACATAGCTGGATTGATTAGTAGATCTTTTTCCGAAAAAATATTGTAATTTTCTCAAAATTCTTATGACAGTTTTGTTAATAATTTAAAGAATATATATAATAAGATTTCGAACTTGCATGAAAAATCTCTCGAACATAGACATGGCAATTTCTCTTTTAATAAATTTAACAATAGTCAAAATTACAGCACTAAGAAAAATAGTTACTTGGATTCACAGAATTATTCTACAGAAATACAAGAATTACGGAAAAATGGTGAATTAATCTTTCAGATATTTCGTTGCCAGATTTTCTTTTAAATGTTATGTCTATGGGGGAAAAATTTAATTTTTGTATCAAATTCGAGTTTAAATAAGCTGTGGAAGTACTTAAAAGTCTTGAAAATGTGTATATGTATGATCGAAGTCAGGATGGAAGATTTCGAGACGGAGTACTATCTATTTTAAATTCACATATAAAAAATAAACCACATTTGCCTTAGAGAGAGAGGGTCATGTCCAACAATATTGAATGTACAAAAAAATTTTTAAAGAATAATCCTGATTTATTTTTCACTAGAGCGGACAAAGGCAATGCTATGGTAGCGATTGAACGCTCTGCATACATATCAAAGGTAGACGAGGCCCTCAGCGATGAGAGGTTCTATAGAGTAGTCAAGGTTAACTCGTCTGCGGGGCTTAATTGACGTATTAAAAAACTTATTGACCTTTGGAGTATGCAGGGTGTTTTCGAGTGTGACTCGACGTTTAGAGGTCTATCGTCTAAGGGAATCGAGCACACTTCGCTTCCGAAAGCATACGGCCTTATTAAAATCCATAAGCCGGAGAATCCGGTTCGTATAATAGTTTTTTTAGTTAACAGTCCAACGTACAGTCTTGATAAGTGCATTTCAAAATTACTGTCGAAACATTTTCCTTTACCGAAGTCTAATATAAAAAATAGTCTTGAACTTAAAAATATTTTGAATAAGATGAAATTTCCTCAGAATCACTGTCTCGCTTCCTTCGATGTGATTTCGCTTTTCACGAGTTTGCCAAAAGACTTGATTATTACAGCAATTGAGAATAGATGGAAGTGGCTGGCGTGTATTAATTGCATTTCTAAGAAAGAGTTTGTTGAGGGTATTAGAACTCTTCTCGATTGCACGTATTTGGTTTTTAATGGCATATTTTATAAACAGGTCTCGGGGGTCCCCATGGGGTTTTGTTCTAGCCCTGTTTTTGCAAACATAGTTTTAGAAGAGCTAGAAACATACAGTTTAAGCATTGTAAATGCTAGTGTACCGCTGTAGCCGGGGTGTTCCCTCGCTGTATCTGTCCGAGGGTCAGGAGAGGTGTGGAGGGTGCCGCTTGTGTGGGTTCTTAGGGAAGCAGCGCCCCGTGCAGCGCTACGTGTGTGACGTACAGCTTCGCGGCTTCAGGGGGCACGAAAGGGGCACTGCGGTCCTTCGCTGAGCTGGGGGGATCGGCGTCGCAAGGGTAGTAGTAAAGAATCAAAATACAATAATACTAATGTAGTTTATAATATTAAATGCAGTCATCATCAACTAGACCATTTGCGATAAGTAAATCGCAAAAGATTAAGTAACATGATGCAGTAAGACCGTATTGAAATTTTTTTATGGAAAAGCTTGCGGTCCCGTCCTATCATAGATCATTGATGAATTACTAAATGTCATTGTATTCAACGATATACTATAAAACATCAAAATATAAGTTAACTTACCTTTCTATTATCCTATATAAATGTACAACTTTAAATACATGTTAAACTATGAGAATAATAGCCTCAAATGATAATGGGAATTTTTTTTAATTAAGTATAGAACTAAAACTAAACCTGTGAACTCTGATTATTTTTCAACGCCATTAATTTCTTAAAAATTAAGTTTACAATTATCACGGAATTTTTTTATATTTGAATTCAGAAATTGGTTTCTTACTTTGATTAAGCAGAGGCGTCATTTGAAGATGTATCGTTAGATACAATAGAACGGGACGGCAGGTTTTACCATAAAAACATTTGAACACGGTCTCACTGCATCATGTTATTTAATCTTTTGCGATTTACTTATCCACGAAATGGAACACAATCCTAACAGAAAGGTCTATTTGATGGTGACTGCATTTAATATTATAACTTGTAACATAGTGAATTTTCACCACGTGACACGTGCCGTCGGGAGTCGCCGGGGTCCCAAGGTTGTGTGAATAGGTAAGGAATGAATGAGACTAATGTTCGTCTGTTTTGGCGAGAGAAACAGCACGAGTCCGGGAAGCAAGCGCGAGGAGCAGAGAGGACGACAGCGGTTGTCAACCCGAGCGAAGAGAGAGAGAGAGAGAGGCGGTGAAGGAAGACAGCTGGACTGATGGCGAGGGAGCAGGGACTCTCCGTATTGCAGGGTGCTCAGGTAACGGAACGCGCGCCGTAAAGCGATAGGGCGTAAGCGGCGTAGCCCTGGCGAGGCGCACTTACGTGGAGTCTCGCGCAGGACCAGCGCGATGGTGCAGCACTTGCAGAGCGTTGGAGGCACAAAATATATCGCGTTCGCACTATCAGGTGCACGTGGATCATCTTAGGATCCGGATGTCTGCGGCATTGAGGCAGCGTGGGTCTCATATTTGTAATTGGGGATGTCTCTAATTATTATTGATATCTGAAATGCGGAAGGGATGCCTACTTCCTCGAGAATTTGTAATTGGCGCGCGCTATCTCGGAAACGGAGTACGAAGCGGGTATCTCTGCGCACGCGCGGTCGTTGGGCCGCGAGCAAGCATCACTCTCCTGCCCTGGCGGACTCCTAGCGGATGCGACTGAGCTCTCGGAAGGACGACAACCTTGTACTTTTCTCTTGTAATCCCTGGTTTTCTGGCAAGGCTACCTGCAGCGTTCCGGGACGGCGTTGGAATTGTATTAAGGTCAGTGGTGTTTTCTCGGATCTCAGGTCCTCGCGGGCGCAGTTGTTCCACGTAGCGAACGGGTTATCTGATTTCTTGCGAGCGCGTGTCGTCTTTCGTGATATCTGCTTCGTTACTCACTCGCGGAGTAGCTTTAGAAAATCGTGCATAGTCTCTAGTGCGGTAGGAGACTTTTGGTATTACGTTATTTTAGGAATAGGTCGGGAGCCCGGATCTGCTGTATAAGACGCGGGGCGCGGACAGACCCCGGCTGCGGCGACGCGCGGATGTGGCGGTCGCGCATAGTTAAATTGTAGGAGTGACGATTGAGTGCGAGAGAGTGCATTCACAGTAGCACGATACCGAAGGTAATGCTCGCATTCACCTAGGGTACATGAGTATGGCTGCAGTAATGTAAAGCTTGACCCCATACTTGCTGTAGTATACCGTGTATAAACGATTGTGATGCTTGTCAAGGAACCTGGACCTGCACACTAGCCCTCGGAATGCACTTACTTTCGCGGTATGCACGAGTTAAATGTACGAATGCGCGTACGCACGTATACGACACACACATACACGCGCAGATACAATGGCGGCCATAGCGCACTCTCGCGTATAGGCTTCTAGCCCATAGGCTACGCGAGGGCCCACGGGTAGCCCACGGACTACCTATAGACTCGAGGGGAACGCACGTACTCTGCTAGGGTAAGCGGGAAACACTTGTGTGTCACGAGTGCGCTAGGGATATACCAACGGAACGCGGCGGAATGCTCGGATTTACAAAAAATACTAGTGTTCGTGGCCGTTGCTCGCGATTCTGAGGTTCACGTGTGCACTGGGGAGAAAAAGCAGAAGGCTCGGGTACACTGCGAGAACATTAGTTCATGTGGGGGTGCGCGGTTCCAGGAGACGAAGGAGTGCGGGAGAGCGGGGAAATGAAGACGCTTGTGAAAAGGATACTATGAGAAATTTTAAATTGACACTATTGACCAACTTTGAATATTCTAATTTGGAACTTTTAAATGTTCATATTTTAAAACTAATCAGTGGTGGCTTCCAAACTCATGTATTCTTTTTATCTTTTAGGTAGCAGAAGGTATACTTCCCTTGAAAAAATTTCCCGCTAATTCATATTTTTGAAGCTGGTTGTCCATCGTGCTCTCAGAAATTGAAATGAACTTGTTTTTCATTCAGTAAATGAGTCACAGGGATAGCATGACAACTTTAAGGATTAATCGTTGGACCCCTTTTGAAATGAACAAAAATTAAATCTTTCGAAATTTAAAAACTCTGAGCTGGTCCAACCGATAATCCTGAAATTTGTCATGCTATCACTGTTACAAATTTACTTAATGAAAAAATGTTCATTTCAATTTCTGAGAGCACCTAAAGAGCATCTAAAAGATAAAAAGAACACATGAGTTTTGAAGCCCATCACTAGAGAGGATACTATGAGAAATTTTAAATGTACACCATTGACCAGTTTTAAAATATCAACATTTGAAAGTTTCAAAATTAGAATATTCAAAATTGAAGGCAGTATGAGCACTGGCGATTGTAATTTTTTTAAATTATTTTTTTAATTTTGTTATTTTATGAAACGTAACCATAATAAATGGTACTTCAGAAACTTTTTAAACATGAAAATTGATTAAACTGCATTAACGTTGAAATTGTTGGTCATAGTCAACTCCACTGCTGGTTTTTCGATGGTAGCATTAATATTATAAGTAGACATCTGAAAGATTATGCAGAAGAAGAGACTGTACAGTTGTATAATAGCTGTTGTCCTAATTAGAAATAGTGTTGAATCATTCTATATATGGATCTACTATACAGAAGATACAAAAGATATTTCTTAATTTTAAAGATTATTACCATTTTGGAACAGAACTGATCCTCAAATCAATGCATTTTTTTCGGCAGTGACTGATTAATCAGCAAAGACTTCTCTGAATACCTATATTACATATTTTAGGCAACAAGATCGCTGGAGGAGAATATCATTTGCCTTACTCGTTGACTGGTTTCATTTTCTATGCATTTGGACTAAAGTGGTGCTGTATATCTGGATATCGTAAACTAATTGTAATTGGTTGGTATCTGGTGCATATTAACGCTGAATTTATTTTTTATTGAGAATCTTTTATAAATGTTCAGTAGTTTATGAATAAATAACTACGAATTTTTATTATGGTCTATTTAGAGAAGCTTTTTGAAACATGTGAAAAGAATTATTAAAAAATATTATTCTGACCATAGGAAAGTCTATACATATTTGACAGGTTATAATATCATACCACACAAAAATACAAATTGTTAAGAGGATCGTATAGTGTTAATAAATATTGACAAATAAATAAGATTATAAATAATTGCTTATAATGCAGATGTTTTTTTTACCTATACAAGTTTTACGCATATAAACTACACCTACAAACTAATACAAAATTTAAACTAGTTATTAATGTTAGAATTAACAAAAGATACAACAAATTTAGCTTTTTCTTTCCGAAAAGTCGTTTTAGTCTCTAGTGTGCTAAAGTGCTAAATTCTATGAATCTATTTGCTGCCTGTTATGTGATTGACAGTTAAGTATAAAATGAAAATTTTTTAATAACTATATTAGATAGCTTAATTTTATATAATATTGTCTTGACACGAACGAACATTATAAAATTTCTGCTTGCCAAATGTTATTTTAACACACATTATCATTTATCACATGTGAAATTAATATCAACTTAGTTTTTTTACTTATTATCTACATATGAGAATGTTTTAGTTACTAAAAAAACTGCAGTATAAAAAAATTTACTTTACTTGCAACCCCTATTTTACAGTGTCAGTGTACGCTTCGTCAAACTATATTTACAGGTACGTTCGCTATTTTTAACACGTACATCGGCCCTGTCTCCTGGTCGAATAGCAGATTCATTTTCTATCTTTTTATTATCATTTTCTCTATTTTCATTATGATTTTCCTTTTCTTCTACGTGCTGCCCGAGATTTCTTCCCACCCTTGTGAGACAGTTTAGCAACAGGTTGGATGGTTCAATGGCTGCTTCTTCACTTTCTAATTTAATTTTTTTCGTTGAACTTTTCGGTTTGACGTAACAACCTATCACTTGTATATCTAAAAGTACATTTTATTGATTAATTGTGTTTTTAAGTTTTTATAAATAAATAAAAAGTGTAACTTAATTTACCGTCATCCGACGAGTAGTAGGGCTCTTCCTTTAAGTCTCAAGTCCTCCTCGTCAACGAACTGCATTAACAGGGCTAAAGCCTCCATTCTGTACATAATTTTTTTCTTAATATTCTTAATCGCAGCTAAATGCGGCACCAAGCTGGCAAAAAATAGACGATCAGATTCCTGACTTGTAATTTTACTGGAATTTTGTTTGATTTATAATATTGCAGCTTGATTTTTCAATGAAGCATTCATCCGCCTGCTTGCTGGTTGTCGGCTTTGATAGAGATTCTTTGTCCAAAGCGTTAATTCTTCGTGGTGACTTTTCGAATGTCATTCTTGTAAGAGGACTGTCATTGAAAACATAAGAATAATTTTTAGACATCAGCCCGCTCTTTACTTCTGAACTTGTTGACAAATTGTATCGAACTATAATGTGGCCAGGAGCTCTCGACAACTTCGTCGGCACCAGCCCCAGATCTTAAACCTTTCAACTTTCGTTCTTCTCCATGATAATATTGTATAAGACTTTGCCATTTCTTCTTGATTTCTTCCACTAATTAATTAAAAAAACAACCCAATAATTAGTATTTCCATCACGCTCACAGCAATGATACTTATATATATATAAGTATATATATATATAATACAACGTTTACGTGTTTTTAGATTAATTTAGGTATGTGTATAATACTACGGTTACTTTACATGACTTTAGTTTTCATTATCAGGAAGAAATGCTACTTCAACTTGCTGCAGTATCGGTATGCGTGTTTTTGTTTCATAAAAAAATCAGCATCGCCTCTATAATGAATTTCTTGTCACTATTGATCAGCACATTTTTTTTCAATGCACGTTCACTCCCTACATCGACTCTTAAATTTAACGAATTTTAATATACTTACTGCTTTTTGCATTCAGAGCTTGTTTAATCTCTTCCCACATTTTATTTATGTAACTTATATTGGCGCACTGGTTGTGGGTTTTATCCCACAATTAGACAGGACGTTGGAACACCGCTGTTATCAGTCGTTCTTCATCCTCGAGTTTATTCGAATCAAACAGCATTTTCATAAGAATACTTTAACCTACGATTCAAGAATATGATTTTTTTTATCATTATTAACTTTTTTCAAGCATTGAACTCTTATATACTTACTACAAAAAATGATGTGAAACAAATCTTGGTCGCGCTTGATCCACGGCGTGCGTGCGAGCGGCAAACGTGAATGTAAGCGTGCCGTAATGCGGAACTGTGTAAAAATGCGTAAATACGGTTAGTAGAGCCAGACAAGCGTGTACACGCGTTTCGAATGTCGTGTGCATTTTTAAAGTATTGTAAAGAGGGCGTAAGAGTGCGAATGTACTATATGGTGCGAAAGCGTGTAAATGTGTGATAGGCGAGAGATAGCGATACATCGGAAATGCGTGAGTGCGAGTGAGAGAGCGATAGACGCCGCTAACCGGCGTAGTTGCCGAGCGTGAGTATAGTGAGTATCCCGGAGTATCGCAGACCGAGAGTATCGAAGGATCCATTGGACCACGAGATAGCGAATCTTTTTCAAGGAGACTACCAGAGCGACCCGAGTATTTGCCCCCCCCCCCCCCCCGTGTGCATTTTTCCGAGCCAGCATTAGTTTTCTTTCGCGTGCGCTTCCACAGGGAACGAGACCTCATCAGAACGCGAGGACGTGGAGTACCCGAGTAGAGACAGGTAGAAGTGTTTCTATGCGATACCTCCCCGCCGCGAGTTCTAACCTTAGAGTCAGCCCGCGTAGTGACGGTGAGCTCGCCCGAGGACCAACATGCGTCCGCGAGTACAATAAATAATTATCTAATTTCAAAATAAATCACGAAGTGTTTATTTTACAAGTCGCGTGTATTTATTTTTGTGTATTTCTCTCCCTGCACCTCTCCCCCCCCGTGACCTAGAGTTTAAAGAGTTCTCAAGCCGGCAGCATAAGTGAACAAGATCGCGAGTTCGGGCGTCCAACATTAACTATAAAATACGAGCTCGCGGTAAACCTGTATAGGTGTCGTCACGTGGTGCTACGCCTCCCCAGGGATGAAAAAAGCACAACGTCAAAATATATATATATTTAATCCTACTCTATTATTTCATATCAATTATATCAGAACTTGTAATATTATGAAAGTTACTTGAAATTATTCTAAATTTAATGTATTTTAAAAAAAGGTAATGGATAATAAATTACTGGTCAGAATATGGAAACACATTTCGTATTTTCTAATTCTACATCGTACATTCCTCTTGTTACTACAACTGGTTCAATGTTAACAGAATCATTGCTATTGCTCATCATTGTAGTAGTTCTGCATATGGCAATTGCTTTGGTAATTCTTTTTGTCTTCTTTGTCTTCATCTTCGAGTACGATACTTTTCAGTAAGTTGCAGTCTACAAATAATATAATTTAATATTTTAAAACATGAAAGCTGATATTTTGAGCAAGTATTTTATAAACAAAGTCATTGGCAATGATATTTTTTTAGCATAATTTTTGTTCACAACGCAATAAACTCATTTAGCTTTGCAAAGAGAGGTAGAGAAAAGAAAGGATATGAAGACCTACTTAATCAACCTAAGTTTTTTTATACATCTTGAATGCATTCGTACCATATGATTTCCGTTGAAGCGTAAATCTTTTAATTCGCTCAATTGCCACATACAAAGTTTATGTTATACAGTTAGCGTAGGAGGTCTCCTCGGTGGGCAATCGCTTACAGACTTTGGAATTCTTTTCTGCCTGTAAGTATTTTAATAGTAAGTATTTTTATAGTAAGTGGTTAATAGTGATTTAATAATCTAATAGATACTATACCTGGCTGACGATTTAAATTTTTCATGTAGTTAGTCAGCTCCGGATCGATTTCAACCCCTGGCTCATTTTTTATTTTCTTCAAACTCGGTTGACCTGCAGGTAAGGTCCTCTTTCTGTTCCCCATACGTACATCAACTACTTGACAATCTGTCATAAATAATTAATAGATAACGGTAGATTGTAAAAAAAATACGTATGTAAATCATTAATAAATTTTTTTGATGTTGAAAATCTTACCTTCGTCTGTTTCAACAATCTTGTTCGCTTTTTGGGTTGGGTTTTTATATTTTTTACCGTATACAAATTTTCTGAGCATCGTGCATCCTCGTTTTCATCTAGGTCATCGACAACATCGTTGATCACATCGCTGATATTGCCTGTCATTTCGGTGTTGAGTTTATCTTTTATGAATTTCATAATCTCGTAATGAACCTACGTCGATTTGTGATTTGATGCAGCTGAACCAGAAGGCAGTCTTGGGATTTTATCAGTTTCCTTTTTAAAAGTTGCGCACAGGGATTTCCACTTTGTTTTAAGTTGTGTTTCTGCAAAATATTTATGTGTACTCATTATTTGTGTATAAGATGTGGTAATCGTATATTATTTACCATCACTACTTACTTGTAAACGGGTGCATCGCCCGCACCACGTCATCCCAGTCTCTCATCATAACCGTATTTTTTTATGTCCAACATTGGTTTTGTCCCATATGGAGGGTTTACTGTGTACTTCATTTATTAGTTTTTCTTCTTTGTCTGCATTCCACGGCAATCCTCCCATGTGATGTCCGGACACTTAAAGATGATTCAAAAATTTTAATTTATAATATTTTGAAAAGCCATCATCTCTCTCTCTCTCTCTCTCTCTCTCTCTCTCTCTCTCTCTCTCTCTCCCTCTCTCTACCGAAGTATATTGTTTTACAAGTGCGTGAAAACACAGGCGCAAGTCGCATGCGATATTTTTAGAGCACGATGTGTGTGTGTGTGTGTGTGTGTATGTGTATGATGGCTTTTTTGTAATGAATTTATATGTACGTACGTAGTGAATTTGAGAGAAACTACTTTTGAATTGAATTAGATTTGCCGTTATTATATTTACTTAAGCTTAGAAGAATAGGTAATACATACATGTATTTTTTCCAGTATAAAAGCTTGGTAACGTTATTTAATTATTTATTTAATTCAATTCGGATCACGTGGTGCGCCTTTTGGACCACCAGTGTCTGGCTCTCATCCTTTTTTTTTCGCTTCTCCTCCCCATCGCCTTTACCCCCTCCCCCTCCACAGCCCTCTCGCTATCTTTAAAACACTCTCCACTTTAAACTCGCCTGTATGTATACGCACCTATATATATATATATGTGTGTGTGTGTGTGTATAATATATGTATTATGTAATTATGTATACATGTATGCGTATACTCTATCCCTTTTTATACACACACATTTACACATACGCGCGTGCGCGTGTGTGTGTATAAAAAGGGATAGAGCGTGTATAGAACGCTCTTCAGCTCTTTATCTTTGCGTATCTCTCATCCTTTTTTTCGCTTCTCCTCCCCATCCCCTTTACCCCCTCCCCCTCCACAGCCCTCTCTCTATCTTTAAAACACTCTCCACTTTAAACTCGCCTGTATGTATACGCACCTATATATATATGGGTGGTTCTCTGACAAATCGAGCGGTCGATTTTTTGACCCTATCAAAAAAAATTTTTTAAATGTTCCTAAGAGACATATGAGTATCCTTGAATTTTTTCAGATTTTTTGCATCAAGTATTTTCGAGTTACAGAGGGTCAAAGTTGATGAAATCATGTTTTTTTGCTTTTTCTGGCTACTTTCATTAATTTGTAGATCCTCAGGGAAGCATTTTTCACTATAGAGATATATAACATTTTTTTCTGCAAATTTTCTAAACTATTCAAAAAAAATATTTTTGATGTCGTATATAAATGTTTTAAGAAAGTTATAAGTCATTTAAGCTTTAAAATCAAGTTTTAGGAAAGTTCGATCGTCCGTATCATAACCAAAAAATTCATGAAGATACCTTATTTCAATTCAAAAAAGTCTGCGAAAGACACAGAATGTCAGAGGCCTTGGTTTCTCTGTAAAAAATCATTATATCCGTTCATATATGAAAAAAATTTAGTTTTCTTGCTATATCGAAGCATTTCACTAACCTTATCATTTTTTTAATGATTGAAATTATTATAAAAAAATTTACGTAATTGATAAAATTGGTTAAATTCTTCCATATAGCAAAAAAACTAAATTTTTTTCATATATGAACGGATATAATGATTTTTTACAGAGAAACCAAGGCCTCTGACATTCTGGGTCTTTCACAGACTTTTTTGAATTGAAATAAGGTATCTTCATGAATTTTTTGGTTAGGATACGGACGATCGAACTTTCCTAAAACTTGATTTTAAAGCTTAAATGACTTATAACTTTCTTAAAACATATATATACGACATCAAAAATATATTTTTTAATAGTTTAGAAAATTTGCAGAAAAAAATGTTATATATTTCTATAGTGAAAAATGCTTCCCTGAGGATCTACAAATTAATGAAAGTAGCCAGAAAAAGCAAAAAAACATGATTTCATCAACTTTGACCCTCTGTAACTCGAAGATACTTGATGCAAAAAATCTGAAAAAATTCAGGGATACTCATACGTCTCTTAGGAACATTTTAAAAATTTTTTTCGATAGGGTCAAAAAATCGACCGCTCGATTTGTCAGAGAACCACCCATATATATGTGTATATATATATATATAATATATGTATTATGTAATTATGTATACATGTATGCTTATACTCTATCCCTTTTTATACACACACACATACACATACGCGCGTGCGCATGTGTGTGTATAAAAAGGGATAGAGCGTGTATAGAACGCTCTTCAGCTCTTTATCTTTGCGTATCGGCTCGGTGTGTGCTTTCGCGCGCTCATTCATCCTTTGCCTCATCGCTTCGCGGCTATGCGAAACACGCACCTATAATTCATTCTAATACATCAACAAATTCTTTTTCCTCGGGCCCGCCTGCCTTTTGCATTTTTATATACGCTCCAAAGTTCAGATATTTTTGTTTTACACGGTTAGTCGCGTTGTTTATAAAATTTTATTTATGAGGGTACGCTTTGCGATGAAATTTCGTTTTATTTCGTATTATGATTTTTGATTTGTCGAAGCTTACATTTGCACCGAGAAGCATATAATCTATTGCATATTAAATAGATAAATACGAATTATTCGATAAGTGCAGATTCTTACTTTTATGTTTAATGCAAAATTATATATACTTTTCTCATATGAGTATACACTAATTATTATTCGCGAGCGGATACGAGGAAATCTACGGAGAATCGGGCTCTTTTTTGCTCATAAGTGTAAACTGAGTAATTTTGAGGTCACAATGACCAGACTAGATTTTTTAAAATCGTTAGGACATGAAAAAAAATGTGTGCAGAACTTTGGTACTCTATGCCAATAAAAAATTACGCTCCAAAAACTAAAAAAAAATACGTCAATTTTTGCGTTTTGCATTCAAATGAAAGGTCTTTTCGTGTAGGTACTTTATTTCTGTTGATTGGAAATTTTATTTAACACAAGGCCTGCTTCTTAAACTATTAAGAAAATGAAAAAAAGCGCAACAATTGATATATTTTTTCTTCAGTTTTTGGCTCGTACCTTTTTATCGGCTTAAGGTACCGATGTTCAACATACATTTTATATATATATAATATATATATATATATATATATCCTAACGAGTATGCCCTCAAAATTACTCAGTTTCCACTTTTGGGCCAAAAAAAGTCCGATTCTCCATAGATTTATAGTTCCTCGTATTATATCCTTTCCAAAATTAACTCGACATTTAGCACCTAGCAAGTGGACAGAGAAGGTAATCTCATGATTCCTGAAGTCGACGGTCCGGGAGACCTGATCTTTTCCGAGGACGAGAGCGAGGCAGCAGCGCTGGAGGAGGAAGAAGAAGAGGGGGAGGACCCCGCGAACGCTGAAGTGGAGCAATCTTCGGAGTCCGCAGCTCAAGAAATAGAACAGGATGTCGATCAGGGTATGGCCGCTATTACCGGAGACGTAGACGAACCTGCAGAAGAACCGGCAATCATTGAACGTAGCCAGTCTTCGGAATCCATGAACGTTGAGGCTATTCTGTTGGGCAACGATGGGCCGGAGGCGCAGGAGGGTTCGGAGCAGGAAAAGGATTCAGAATCTGCGAGTCAAGCGGAGATTGCAAAGCCCACCGAGGAGACCTCCTACGCTAACTGTATAACATAAACTTTGTATGTGGCAATTGAGCGAATTAAAAGATTTACGCTTCAACGGAAATCATATGGTACCTTAGGTTGATTAAGTAGTTCTTCATATTCTTTCTTTTCTCTACCTCTCTTTTCAAAGCTAAATGAGTTTATTGCGTTGTTGACTTTGTTTATATCTTTGTTTATAATATCGACTTTGTTTATAATATACTTGCTCAAAATATCAGCTTTCATGTTTTAAAATATTAAATTATATTATTTGTAGACTGCAGCTTACTGAAAAGTATCGTACTCGAAGATGAAGACAAAGAAGACAAAAAGAATTACCAAAGCAATTGCCATATGCAGAACTACTACAATGATGAGCAATAGCAATGATTCTGTTAACATTGAACCAGTTGTAATAACAGGAGGAATGTACGATGTAGAATTAGAAAATACGAAGTGTGTTTCCATATTCTGACCAGTAATTTATTATCCATTACCTTTTTTTAAAATACATTAAATTTAGAATAATTTCAAGTAACTTTCATAATATTACAAGTTCTGATATAATTGATATAAAATATTAGAGTAGGATTATATATATATATATATATATATATATATATATATATATTGATTATATAATTTTTATGAGAAATCGCGATTGTTTCGTTAATAATTATAATAGTAATAATAATATTCCAAAAAAATAACAAAAAATATATTGTAATTAAGTTTGTGACTGTTCTATACGTTCCCAGTTGCAAAGGACTTGTAAAAATTAATAAAAAGCGCGCAGAAACCTAAAATAGCCTCCAGAAAATAATTTTATCAGACTTGTGAAACCGGGTTGACCACAGCCGTATAGTTCAAATTTGCCTTTCAACACACCAACTTCTAGCGTTTAGCTTTTTTAGGTTAGCTCCAGGCTCTCTCCAGATCTCCCAGGAGCTCTCGATAGCTCTCAGGAGCTCTCAAGAGCTCTCGAGGGCTCTTGATAGCTCTTGAGGGCTCTTGATAGCTCTCAAGTGTTACCGGAACTATACACCTGGAGCCATCTAGCGCTCTAGACTACATGCTATCCCTTCCATACTATATCCCAGGGCCCAAGGTTCGACACTAGCGCTCCAGACTTACTCTCTCGCTCCATGATCGCGCCGAACTTTTCGAAGCACTGCGACTCTTGTGGCTCGCTCTCCCGGCACAGTTCGGCCTTATACAGCGAGGCGCTTACGCTTACTATCGCGTTTTAAACCTTCCTCTACTGAACGAAGTACGGCGCTTGTGCGTGAGACTGCTCTCGACTGCTCCTATAGCGCTATCGCCACTGAGAACGCACGCATTATTATTGCTCCGCCGTGAGCATTTTTGTTGCATATATAATATATTTATACACGCTTATCCGCAAGCACACATATGCATATATTATATATATATTGCACATCAAACTATTGCAAAGTTTTTTAAAGTAACAAAATATTTGGAGCTGTAACAAGTATATATAAGTTTCGTTTAACACAAATATAAATTTAAATAATTTTTGTTTCACACTTTCATGAAAATGTATACGATGGGAATAGTTTTCTTATGATTTTTATTTTTATCAAGATTTTAAAAATATGTATGAAAATTAATTTTTGTAAAATCGACAATTATTTTACTAAAAACATCATTTAATTAAACGCGTAAATTCTGGTGAGTTATTTTGCTTTTTAATACATTGTATATAGGCGTGTATGATCCAGCATTGGAGCGCTTTAGGAAACAAGCGCCACTCTAATGCACATATACGGAGCTGATATATGAAACATTTATTATGAGCTAATTACCTTAGAGTAACTATCAATCTTTCTTCAGCCAGAATTGGCGTGTGAAAATTAGTCCAATTTTTATTCAGAGAACCACGAATTTGTGTCAAAACATAATCAAATGTACCAACTTTCATCCTCACGTATTTGACAAATTTCTTTTCGTAATTTTTCAGAGTTGGAAACAAATGGAAATATTCACTATGAACTGTTCTACTTCGATTTAATTCATGAACTTGAAAGTTTTTAATACGTTTTAAAATTTCATCTATTGTAAAATTATGATTTTTACAGTATTGTACAATATTAAGTCCTTCTATAATGATAACCTATAAAAATGTAAACAACATGATATATTTTGGCGAAATGCACTATGCACAATGACTTATAAAATATAAGAAGATTATGGTGCTGCAGTGTCATTTCGAAAAGATCAAAATATAAAATATTATCAACTAAAATATTGTACTGATTTTGAAGGTATGTAAAATTACGCGAATAAAACTTAATGTTTATATTTTGAGAATGTCAAGATCTTATCCGTACCTATAAGGTTAAGTTATGGTAAGTGTTATTTAATGTGAATGTATATATCGCTTTAAAGAAATTGTGCAAATTATTAATGGACTACACGCTACTATAATTCAATGATTAAAGTTGTTTGTTGTAAATCTTACGTTATTGGAACCCAAAAACTTTGAAAGTAACGGTGATTGCATCACCTATCGTCAGTATTTTGGTAATATCCTTTTGCTAGCTCAACAGGTTGGCTGCACTGAACAGATGGTTCATCTTTACCTAGCGCAACGCAATTACAACGCAACCGATCGCAGCACGAGTGGTTGACCCAACGCCGGGAAAGAAAGAAACAGAAGAAGAAGCACGAGTGTTACTTATATTGGCTAATATGACGGTTGCAAGGGAAACAGGGAAAGACACCGACCGACAAATTCTTTTTACACAAAAATTGAGGTAAAGCATTATTACTATTGTTATTCCTTCGATCTTACAGAATTTAACCGAAGTTTGTTGTACCACGCTTGAGTAGTAGGGGCTGGGCGGCTACGACCCCAGGCGGGTACGGCCCCACTTTTTACCGACCACGGGTAAATTGCTCCGATGGTAAAACAGGGATCTGCAGGCCCCCGCCCTTTTTTATCCCCATCGATCTGCCCCATCGATCTGCCCCATCGATCTGTCCCCAGCGAACTGTTTTATCCCCATCGATCTGCCCCAGCGAACTGTTTTATCATTTTTTTTTCCCAAGCTGATTCGAGGAAGAAGTGCAGTCAGAAATTTTTTTTTTATTGATTGGAGAAGGAGATGTGAATGCAAGTAAAAATTTTTTTTTCAAAAATCTGATGCTATACATTTTATCTTATATATATATATATATAAATTTTTCTAATTGATTGGATGAGGAGATGGGATAATGAATAAAAGTTTTTATTTTTGAATTCAAAGTTTTTTTTATTTTTTTTTTTTCAAAAAAAATCTTATGCTATACATGTATAAAATGTCATTATCTTAGAATAATACTTGAGGTAGATGTTTAAATCCTTAAAAACTAACACACAATTGATGATTAGATATATAATTTTATATAACCCATACTCATACACAACGTTCTATACATAACCCATACGCAATCTTATATACTAGCGTGCACATACTTATACGCAGACAATGTATAACCACTATTGAAGAATTTTTGTCGAATGTTTTTTTTAAAAAAATCCTTAAATATTAATAAAGTAATGTTAAGTATATATTTTTTTTCAAAAAAATCCTTAAATGCTAGAATATAAGAAAAATTGTAATTTTATAAATTAAAAAATCTAGAAGCTATAACTCCAAAATATATATATTTTTTAAAATCCTTAAATAATTGTGATTTATAAATTGAAAAAAGACAACTTAAATACTAGATTCTTAATAAACTGCACAGAACAAAATAGCGTTTTTCCCCTATGTAACATATTATGAATACACATATATTAAAAGATAATAGACATAGAATAATAAACGGTCAAATTTATACGCATTGATGACTAGAATTTACACTCATCCGATGTAAAAGCATTAAAATAAAATGTAAATAAAATGATTAAAAAATTTGTAATTAATTTAAAACTATCCTTTTAATAAAATAAAAACATGTTAAATTTTGTTTAAAAAAAAAAAAAAATCCTTAAATATAAAAAATGTTTATGACACTTTAATCTAAAAATCACAACTTTGATTTTCAGATTAAAGTAGTATAAAACATAGTATGGAGTTTGTGTGCAAAGGGTTTTCTCCAAAACGATGAAGGGGTGGGAAGGTCCCCATCGTTTTGGAAATAAACCCTTTGCATACTTGTTGCATAATAATTAAATAAACTCAATAATATTGTTACCTAAATATTTAAGGTAGACATCCCGAGACTTATGTTCCTCTTCTAGTTTTTGGTAAGCTGTTGAATCCTTGGTCAGCAAACTGCTAACCCGTGTCGGTAAAAATAAATCAAAATTGTCGTCTAGTACAACAACAATTTTTATTCCAAACTTGGTTTGTACCTTCTTCATTGCTGTTAATTTGTACTTCCCATCAATCTCCAACTCCTTCATCTTCTTTGTTGGCAAGAACGATGACGTTCTCGCCACTGCGTTGATCGACTCCATTCTGAAAAACAATAAAAACAACAATTGGTTATAAAAATGAATGTATGTGTGTGTGTGTGTATAGCTTGTCTGCGCGGGGAAAATGTGTATGCGAGTGACAGAGGTGGATAGAACGAGAGACAGCGCGAGAGAATGTGATAGCGAAGAACAGCGCGCCAGCGAGAGAACGCAAGAGCCAGTACGCTAGCGAAAGAGAGTGCGAGAGATAGCGCGCTACCGGGTGAGAGTGCGAGAGAGAGCGCGCTAGCGAAGAACAGCGCGCCAGAGAGGAACAGCACGCTAACGAAAGAGTGCGAGAGAGAGCGCACTACTGAGAGAGAGAGAGAGAGCGCGCTACTGAGAGAGAGAGAGTGCACTACTGAGAGAGAGAGAGAGAGAGAGCGCTACTGAGAGAGAGAGAGAGCGCGCGCTACTGAGAGAGCTCGCTAGCGAAAGAGAGCAAGAGAGAGAACGCGAGAAAGAGAGAGCGCGCTACTGAGAGAGAGTACGCTAGCAGGAGAGAGTGTATGTGTGTATAAAATTATATATACTTACATTTTAATTACTCGTCATAAAAATCCGAATCCGATGAATATTGGCCGTAGACTGGTAGGTCGTGATCAATCCCTTGCCGAATCGCCCACAGCCACCGTCGAATTGCTGAAATATTCTGCACGGCACAATTTTTATTCCATCCAGGAACGTGATTTCCACAGACGGCAGGAGAGCAGAAGCCCGGTGTTTTTAACGAAGGGCAGCCCAAGGATTCCAAATTTTCAATTCTAATTGACTGTGGAAAATAAGGTTGAAGCCACTTCTTCTTTTGTTCTCCTTTCACCCACACCACTAAGTTGTTGGTTGGGTATTCTTCTATGATGTTAGCGAAAATTTGCGTCAGCTTCTCGTAAGGCACATCACCACCACTCCAATTTAGTCCGTGTAATGAATATTTGAGCCAGAGATTAGTTGCCTTCGATTGATTCGGCAACTCTCCCCATGAGTTGGGGGGTTGGAACGTTATGAGTTGCGGTATGGCTGCCAGATCACTCGCTTCGACGTAGGCCAATTCCTTGAATACAAATTCATCCTGGACACCCTTAAAACCCTGAGAATCCATAATAATATCCATTTTGCTAATAAAATAAAAAAAAAATTATGAAAATTTGAATTGTAATAGAAACGTATAAAGTATACTTACAGACTGGTGGTGATATGGCTGAACGAGTGATGGCTTAGCATGGGTTAAAGCGCGCTTATATATTCTCCACTATTCCCTCTCTATAAGAGCTTTACTGCAGCGTCCCTCCAATGCATAGCAGCATGCTGTAGCTCAGGTGCCAGCTCGCAACAACATGCACAGTATATGTGTAGATGACTCGAAAAGAGAGAATCGATCTCTTTCCTATAGTAAAACGTATAGGAAGCGTGCCCTTTTCTCTTATGCTCACAGAAACAGTTTTCACTCTCACTAATACAGGTAGCGAGCTTTTTTCGGCTCGCTGCGCAGTGCATTTACAGTGATAAGTAGACTCGAGCGTGCATCGTCTCTCCAATGCACATCTCCGAGCCGAGACACCGGCTAAAGCACGCAATAACCTGCAGAGTATACGTAGAGAAGACTCGGACAGAGAGAATCAGTCTCTCTTTTCTATAGTAAAACGCATAGGAAGCGCACCTTGTTCTCTTAAGCTAATGCGTATCACACAGCTGTACGGTAATAAAACTAATGACGGTAGTGAACCTTTTTCAGCTCTCTCTGCAGTGTATTAATACCGATAAGTATACTCGCAGGTGCGTCATCTCCCGAACGCACAGCCTCCTAGCTGTGGCGCCAGCACGCAAAAAGCTAAGCTATGTATTCCCACACATAAAAACGTGCTCTCCCTGTTCTCGCTGCTCTATGCTATTTCAATCCATGATCGTCTCACTCTCCAGGTAAAGCGAGCATCAAACGTACGGGAATCGTATCCATTTCCGTTCTAGCCTAGATATATGGGTATGATAAGTCGAAAAGCAAGTTTCTCGCTGTACTATGGAGTGAGCCTTTATTACATTCTAAATGCATCGTTTGTCGAGCTATAATGAGTTGACACACAATCGTATATTTTTCTATGCTTTTTAGGCCTATATTGAATCTTTTCAGACAACCTCGAATATCGAATTCGCAAAACATCACAAAAAATGTTCCCCACCCTTCTCACACAATTTTTTCGTATTTAAGCAAGCATGTTGCGCTCTGGAGTTCATTTTAATCGTTCTTGCTCAACTTATGTGCAAAATTTTAGTAAACAATATCTGATGTGTAAACAATATAAATTAGTTTTTAATTTAGTGCAACAATCACCACATAGATTTTCGGAAGCAGCAGGTATGTACCTTGTCCCTTTTAAGTGAGTGCTTATCAAACCTCCCCCCCCCACCCCTGTCCTTTTCGAGACTAGAATTCTTTCGAAGGTCCTCAAGTCATTTGAGCTGTAGTTGTGAGCAAGATCACATCGGGTAGTGTTTCGTTCTACAAGAGTTTCGCTGCAGAATCAACAAAAATCAACATGGAGAAAATCAATGTAAGTGAAAATTATTTAATTTTATATATTTATTTGCACACGCACACGCACACACATACACACATACAAATATACACATACACACATACATATACACATACACATATACACATACACACATATACACATACACATATACACATACACAACTATGATGAAAAAAAAAATTTATGGGGGTGAAGGGAGATCCCGGCGGCTGAGCGTGTATAAAAGTGAAAATGCTTCGATTTTTGTGATTCAAGTTTTGTAAGTATTAGGGAGCCTTACGCATAAATTTGAGTACGTTAAAAACGATCTTTATGTAAAAATTGTTGATTTGAAAATTTTGAGTGCAAACTTTTTTCTAATGGCATGCCACACGTGTACTATTGCTGGAGAGGATTCTTAGCCTTTTATTGCACCGGTGGACAGACTCTTGGCTAGAGCGGTCGAACGAGGGTTACCCGTGTAATTACCCTCCATAAAAAAAAATTTTCCTTAATATTTTACACTCAATTTTCAAATCAACAATTTTTACATAAAGATCATTTTTAACGTATTCACATTCATGTGTAAAGCTTCCTAATACTTACAAAACTTGAATCACAAAAATCGGAACATTTTCACTTTTATCAATTCACAATTCTAAAAGTGACAATTATCAAACTAGTCTCGTTATCTCAAAAAGTTACCATTCGATTTTTGGCATTCAAATTCTGTTGAATTCAGTCTTATCTGTAGAATTAAGTGCCTGTTCAAAAAATATTAATTTTGCAAATTTTAAATTTTTTGAATGCAGCGTTTTATAATATGAAACATGTGGCTTGCACATGCTTAGCCGCCAGGATCAACCTACACCCCCATAAATTTTTTCACCATAGTTTTTGATGCTGAAATTTTTTCCACCCACACTCTCAGCATCGACAGTTTCACCTGGGACACACGGTATACACATACACATATACACACACTCTCTCTCAGTAGCGCTCTCTCTCTCTCTCTCTCTCTCTCTCTCTCTCTCTCTCTCTCAGTAGTGCACTCTCTCTCTCTCTCAGTAGCGCGCGCTCTCTCTCTTTCGCTAACGCACAGTCTCTCGCTGATGCGTTCTCTCTCATTCAAGTAACGCGCGCATATTCTCTCTCGCTAGTACATCTCATTCACATGATAAAATATTTATTTATTTTTCAGGTATATGATGAACAACGCAGTGACCTGGTTTCAGGAGATTACGAAATATTAATAAACGTAAGATTATTTTTTAATAATATTAATTTTAACTATTTTCAATCATTAATTAATAAACTTTTTTTCTAATTTACAGAATGGACAATGCATTGATATGCAGAACGTCCCAGGTGCTTATGAGGTCGCCATTGATGAGGATCAAGTTGAAATGATGGATAACATTTTAAGTTGTTTATTTCCAACTGCTGAACAACAACCAGCGCAGAAACCGCAGCAGCAACTACAGTACGAGCAGCAGCAGCAGATATCACAGCACGAGCAACAGCGGCAATTGCAGCTCGAGCAGCAGCACCTGCTACAGCTCGGCCTGCAGCAGCAGCAACTACAGCCTGAGCAGCAGCACAAGCCACAGCAGCAAGTACAGCAGCTGCATGAGCCACTGCAGCAAGTGCAGCAGCAGCACAAGCCGCAGCAGCAAGTGCAGCAGCAGCACGAGCCGCAGCAGATATTGCAGATGTTGATGAAAAAAATGTAAACTTGCAATACCTCCAGGAAGAAATATATACTAAGGTTGTAAGTAATTCTAATGAAATTAAATCATTAAATATAGCTATGGAATGTTTAATGAAATTCTTATGCGATAAAAAAGGACTTAAAAATTTAAAGCAACGTATTACTAGGAAAAAAGGAAAATGTAATAGTACTAAGCTAAAAAGAAAAAATAAAAGACGATAAATTTATATTGTTTTATAAATAAAAAAAAAATGTATCCTTATTCCAATTTATAAATATATTTTTACAATCCAATGCTTTTTCTCCTATTTTTCCCATGCATAATTAAAATAAGTCGAAGACTGCTGTATATATACATTATAGTCACATGCAGGACTCTGTGTGTAGAGAGAGTAGTTACACACAGAGAAAGCCTCGACTCTGCATTAAGGGTCTGAGAGTGGGGAGGTCCACTGACAGAAGCTGTCTTCATCTAAGTCACTGCATCGGCCGCCCCCCTCTCTCTCTCTCTTCTTTTCGGAACTCTGTCTGCGGAGTAAGTTCTCTCTCTAGCCCGCGCGCACGTATTCACCCCCTCTCCAGAGCAGGTCTACGCAGAGTAAGCGCCCGCGCGTACGCTCTGCTCCAACGCAGAGTAAGTCCCCTGCTCCCCACTACAGCCCGCGCGCACGAGCAGGCTAGCTATACCCTCTCTCTAGCCTGCGATGAAGAGGGTCTCTGCATTTGAAAGAGGCCTGAGGAAGGAATCGAAAACACAAGTAGCCTGTGTATATCTATGCTGAGCTGGAGGATGTCTTTCTTTTTCTCACCAAAAATATACATAAAATAATAAATTAACAATCTGTAAATGGATAATAATAAAAAAATTAAATTTTTCAAACTACTAAGTTGCTTTGTTAAAATGCAAGTATGTTCCTTCATTAATAATTAAAAAAAACTCTTTAATTTTTCTCAAATAGTGTGCAAGCATACAAAATCATTGTTGTAAGATTGTTTAATTATTATTATTATTAACTACTTATGACTATAAGATTAAAAAAACATTAAATTCATGAATATTGCTTATTTATTTATTATAAACAATTCTTAGATACAAAAATAATACAAATTATTCTGAGATAAAAAAATATGAAAAGCAGAGTTTATATTAATATTTTTCTTCACAAAATTGGTGGTGATTCGGGGCTTAAAGGGTATGCTGGGGCTGGCTTTCGAATTATAATATGGACCCGATGTAAAGGTGGCGATGCCGGACTATCAGCAATTGAATTTTGTTGCCGTTGTGGCTGCTGTTGTTGCTGCTGCTGCTGCTGTTGTTGTTGTTGTTGTTGCTGCTGTTGTTGTTGCTGTTGTGGTTGCTCTACTGGATCAAACATTGACAGTTCTTCCTCATCGCCAATTATAGGAACCCAGTAATTTACTGGAGCCTGTCTAGCTGGTTTTGAGCGATATTGGGGTAGATAAGCAGGCAATTCACTATAATCAATAAATTCGAGTCTTCCTTCGTACTCATCGAGCGAAATATCAGACGTTTCATGATGTTTTCTGTACATTTTTTCTGAAACAATGATAAATTATTATTATTATTATTATTACTTACGCAATATTTTATACAAAAAAAAAATATAAAATACTCACCGAAATTTCTGCTGCTCAGTGGAAACGATCTTGCTCGTTCGACAGCTACGGCTCAAATGCTCAAAGTCAGTCCCGTAGAGATGAAAATCTTATCTACTACGGCATGCGCTCTCTCTCTACCCAACCCTCGCGCGCGTTCTCATCTCTTCTTCCCTCACCTTGTACACTTGTATTTCAAAAGTAATGTATATTAATTCACTTATTTTTAATTTTCTTTATTAGGACCATGGATATGATAAAAAAATGTAAACAACTTGTCAAATCATTGGAACAAGTTGAAAAATTGTTAAGCAGATCAACTGATTTTGCAACTATCAGACGATGGAAAATTTATTACTCACGTTGCATAAAAACTTTGAAGAATGTTCTTAAAAGTGAATATTTATCTGTACAACAAAAACAGAGTATGTTGTGCATAATTGCAAAAACTGAATGCATGAAAGCAAGGCTTGAAACCATTAATCAGAGAAAAAGTGGTAGTGGATTATTGCAAGCAACGAAGAATGTTGTTACCAACCGTATTCGTTGGATTGACATGGATAGTGCGTTTAAAAATCGGATGAAGACAGCTATTATAGCTAATTTAACACACATAGATCTAGTGGAATTCCTACAAGATTCCTCAACGTTATTTTCACGCAAAATAAAAAGTATGATGCGTGATAATATTAAAGCTTTGAAAGTTAATACAGTTTTATCATGCAAATTTAAAAAAACATGTAATGGAGAGGAAGAATGTATTGAAATTAAACATTTCAATACAGAAAATCATGAAATTTTATTTGGAACAGTTTAAATAAATGGTTTAAAGCTAATGTCACTGAACCTTTACTCACAAATATTGAGGAGTTTTCAAGAGCGTGATTCAGGCTGGACTTTTCATTCTATTGAGAGTATACAAATAAATGTAAACCAATTCAATCCATTGCGTACAGGTAGTTCATACATGCCTTTACCAGAATTTTGTCAAAACGACAAGCATGTATTAACGTAAAAATTATGATAACAAGTGTTTTTTATGGGCGATTTTATCTGCGCTATATCCTACCGAAGACAAAAAACATTCTGATAGATTAAGCAAATACATCGAATATAAGCATGTAATTAAATATGAAAGATATGAGTTTCCAGTAGCATTGAGGCAGATCCCACAATTCGAAAAACAAAATAGTTTTATTTCGATAAATGTTTTCGGATTGGACAATAAAAATGTTGTACCTCTATATTTACCAT
>JACCIB010000974.1:0-66734 GCA_018906965.1 Philotrypesis tridentata | reverse complement strand
TCGTTGTAGCCATCTTCCTCATGTGACTATTCAGGTCGATGTACGGCTTCAACCATTTACTCTGCTCGAACTGTACGGCTCGGTGGATCTTCTTGAGCCGTAGTCCATGCGCCAGAGCTTGTTTCAGAGCAGTGTAGTGAATCGTAGAGAGTCGTCATTAATTTTTTCTGCTTCGAGCCTGGTGGACTGAGGTGCTCGGCACAGAAAGGCATATCTCGATGAGCACCGTGAAGCGTGATTTGATACTCGAGATCCACTTCGAGAATGTAGCCTTTCGGATGATCGTCGGGAACGTTGAAAAAATCTGGCCTCTCGAGATCAGTTACCCATTTGAATTTGCCGCTAGGTAATGCCTTAGTCATAGCCCAGCCATATAAATTATTGGCATCGAAGTAGATGAGGTACTTGTCATCTGCACTGGCATCGTAACCTTCCTTTATATAAGGATTATTGGCTTTTGCGTATCGGTTACAGCACTGGCTGATTTCACCTCGTATGCCGCTCTCGATGAGCATGTCGATATCTGTCAACAGATCCAATCGAATCTTAAACAAAAGAAAATATATACATAAGTATTTGCGTATTGGCGTAATTTACATTTACAATAGTTATCTACCTGTGTATATTTCAGCATGGCATCCCATGACAGACCTGGCGTTGTGTAATAGTGAGCTGGATCCAGCCCATACGCCTGCAGGCAATTACTTCGAAAGTTCTCAAAGACTTCAGCTAAAAGTATGACATCAGTCTTCAGATATAAGTCAGAGTAATGACCCAAGTTTTGTATACTGAATTCTTGCCACACTTGCTTGGCGTGCTCGTAGTCCTCGTCGCTGATGTGCGCATCGTACAGACTACTGAAAAAATCCTCCTTTGTCGGAAGATTCAACTCGTCGAGTTTAGCGAACGATGAAACGTAGTCGTACGGAAAGACGCCTTTCCTTTTCAACAGATTAATCTGCTCGAGAGTATATCCATCTTTGTGAAAGACTCGCTCCAACGTGTCAAGTTCGGTCAAATATGACGATAACTTGTCCAGAGACGACGGCATGAATCGGAACGAGTCGATGAAGCGTAGATTGATATCCGTACCTTCGACAAACTTTGTGAAAGATGTGTACCTTTCTTTAGTTTGAGGTAGCAAAGAAACTCGCCCAGGGAAGCACGTTGCAAGTTCTTTGATAAACAGGTGCGCGTCGTACCCACTGAGATTGTGAAATACTACTGGAATCGTTCTAGAGTCTTGAAAGTTCAGATTACAGGAGTTGTGAGCCGCACCTCGATATCTGAAAAATAGATTAAGTTTTAGTGTATATGAACATTATAAGAGAGGGAGAGAGAGGTAGAGTAATACATACCTTCCTGTCAGATGACAATGATCTCGAATTTTTATATCTTTGTTTGTGAAAAATACATCACAAATGTGACATTTATAAGCTCTTACAAATTCAGTTTTTTGCTCATCCGTTAAATCTTGCATTGGCACAGGATTTTTATACAAATCTTGTAATTGTAAAGCCAAAGCGTGGAGACTCTCAACGAACCATTTCGCAGGAGTATCTTCATCGATAACTTGTCTATAAGACTTGTATGTTGATAAAGCATCGTTATAACTGCACTTCAAAAAGTATCCTACGCTGTAAGGCTTGTGTTGTTGATAAGCACGCACGTGATCATCTACAGGCTCCAATAAACATTCAAAGTCCGCGTATACGACAAACGGTACTCTACTTTTGTGTGCAAAGTTCTTGAATTTTAGTACGCTCTCCTTTTTCGTGGGAAGCACTATTTTGTATTGATTCAGCCTCGTACAATCCACTGTATGCGATTTCAATTTCTCACTGGTCTTGAAGTAATGTAGACATCGATCGCAAATGTGTATTTGGTTTCTGCTAGCACCAAGTTGTCTCACGAGTAGTCGAGAAAGATACTTGTTCCATACATAGTGAAACGTATAAGGTTTGTCAGGTTCTCGTTGCTCTTCTTCTTCTTCTTCTTCTTCTTCGTCAATGTATACACTTTCAATGAGCAGTAAATTGACATGCTTATCTTTCTTTTGAGCAGTCAAGTGTCGTGGCAAAACAGTATACTGTTCACCTCGTTTCATTAAAAAGTATACATTAATCGAAACGTCATTTTGCTTTTCAAATTGCGTCACCTTTCTCAGATCAACAGGAAACTCGATTCCTTCAAAGTTATATTTGTTCTCATGCTCTCTGTAGCTTGAAATTCTCTGTGCATTTTTATCTACTGGATGCAATGCTGACAGAATTGCCCATTTGAAACATTCGTTATCGTTCATATTCATAACGTTAATACATGCTTTTTTGTTCTTGATAACGGGCGGCAAATCGACGTAAGAACGGCCTCTCAGTGGATTGTACTTGTTGATATTGACAACTAAATTCAGTACAGTACGCAGAGTCCATCCCGATTCCTGCTCTTGGAACTCTTCAGTATCAGCATCGATGAACTCTGCTATATTTTCCTTAAACCAATCGTTCAAGTCTGTACTCGAGTATATCGGTACGGTCTTTGTATTGAAGTACTTTATGTTTGATACTTCTTGACCATCTTTTACATTTATATACTCGGCAGCTAATACAGCATTGACTTTGAGCATTTGCTCTTGTTCAAGAGTTTTACTTAATTGTAAAACAAAGTGCTGTTGCGCATCTTTCAAAAACTTTGATATATCCAGATGCTTGTAATTCGTGATCACACCAGTTTTGATTCGATTTTGAAAAGCACTATTAATATCATCCCATTTGACTGTTGAAGTATCGTGATCGTCGTCGTCATCGTCGTCGTCGTCGTCGTCGTCGTGATCATCGCCCTCGTCGACGGTCGCAACACCAGCACCGATAACGTCCCGGTTGCGCATCAATCTCACAGCACTCTTGACGAGAGCAATAGCAGCTTGGAGCTTCTGTTTATCCGCTACTGTGATATTTGGACTGTTCGCCAAAATATTTGCTTTGCTTAAACAAGCAATGCCAAGATCCAACCATCTTCTTATATCGTCAGGTTCAGCTTCTCCAGCCAATACTTGTAGGTAGCAGTTCCATAGATGGAGAGACGTCTCCTTGTAGTACTGAATTGTGATGGACATCTTGAGGCTCAAGAGAGAGGTTCACTTGCTCTCGATGGAATGATTTCTCAGGGCAATCGCATCGCCTTATATTGGAATCGGCTCAGACACTGATTTAATCTCATTGGTTGAGATATCAGTGGAAGGTAACAAATTGTTCTATTGGCTAAAAAAAAAATAAGTGGAAGGGAAAAGGTTTCAGAAAGAACTTTTCCCCTTCCCTGAAGGTACCGAGTGTATATATAAGGCGATCACGGCAAGCTGCAGACTTATTTCATAGCCAGCTTTCAACTGAGAAGAAGCTTCTAAGAGAGAGAGACTCCAAGATGAAAAAGTACATCGTAGACGTCCAAGGGTTCAAAATGCCTCACAACGAGTTCGTCTTCAAGGAAGTGGCCATCGTACCTCTTCAGGAAGACGCAATGCCGACGGTGATGCTCTTCAAGCCACCGTATCCTTGGGAGCTACTGCCTGCAAGGTACAAGAGCGAGAACCGATGGCTCGAGTTGAATTTCCACGGAATACTTTGGAAATCAGGAAATATCTCGTACGACGACTTGGCCATGAGTCTCAACGAGAAACTGAAGAACGCTGATGTCATATACATGAAAGGAACGGAAAAAACAGATTGGCTGCAGAGATTCCTTCCACGAGTGACAATCTTCAATATTGAGGACTGGAAGTGTCCTTCAATGAAAAAACTACCCACTGATGTCTTGTCTTGCAAACATCATGTCGCATGCACTTTCTCAGCATGCGCATATCAAAATGCTACATTATTGCAAAAGTGGATGCTGCAGCAGAAGAATATTGAGAATTTAACTATGTATAATTAATCAATAAAAAATCAGTTCTTTTCAGAACTAAACATTCATTATACGTACGACTAATTATCAAATAAAAAACTTTTTTAAATATGTTTACTATTCTAAGTCTTTTTTCTACTATAGTACTTTATACAGCTCTAAACTACTTATTATGCTAATAAACATACTTCTCTCTCTTTCTGTATAGCTATAACATATACGTAACTTACAGCATAAGTTATAACTATATACAGATAGTATATAACGAGAGAGAGAAAATACATAAACTACTTAATCCTATATGCAGAAACATACCTAAAACTGAGAGAGAGATAAGTCGCAATTGTCGTCTTTCATTCGCTACGGCGAGAGAGAAAGAAGTCACAATTGTGTAATTCTCTCTCACAACCACTAACCTAAAAAACGCGTTTGTATGGTATGGTTCGTTGCAAGAGAGAGAGGACACGATTGTGTGTAATTCTCGCAACGAATAACGTAAAGGACGCGTTTGTGCAATCGCGCGCTATGATTCGTTGCGAGAAAGACCTAACAAAAAAAGCTAAAACGCATATAATCGGGAATTTAGGGAAAGGGATAACCTAACAAAAATTTTTTTTTCTTGATTAAAAAAAGATGTCTTCTTCTCACCGTGTGCGTGTATGTTGTAGTCTTGAAAAAGACTGTGTTGAGAGCCTTGAAAAAGACTTTGTCTAGAGAGACAAGTTTGTTCCTCGTTTAAACATACACATGCACACGCACGCACATTGTCCACCGTCGCACTGTAAACTCGCGAGAAGCCTCGTTTGGCAGCTTCGCGATGACTGCGTTTATCTTCACTGTGTGTACGTGTGCGTATGCGTGTATGTTATAGTCTCGAAAAAGACTTTGTCGAGAGCCTTGAAAAAGACTTTGTCTAGAGAGAGAGACAAGTTTGTTCCTCGGTTAAAACGTACACATACACACACGCACGCACATTGTCCACTGTCGCACTGAAAGCTATAAACTCGCGAGAAGCCTCGTTTGGCAGCTTCCCGATGACTGCGTCCATCTTCACTGTGCGTATGCGTGTATGGTATAGTCTTGAAAAAGACTTTGTCTACAGAGACAAGTTTGTTCCTCGGTTAAAACATACACACACACACGCACATTGTCCACTGTCGCACTGAAAACTGTAAAGTCGCGAGAAGCCTCGTTTGTGGAATCCTCGAGCGCGGGATACTTGCGCACATTCGCGAGAGAGAGATGAAACGAACTAACTGGTGAACCCGTGGCGGCGGCCTCTCTTACAGGCTTGGTCGCTGATCTTCCACACTGCGTGACGTTGCGGCGCTATTGGCGCTGCGACTGCTCGCGAGTCCCCTTCCACCATTTCGGCAGCCAATGGCGTGATCGCAGCTTTCGTAATAAAAGCGCGACGATCGGTGCGGATCGCCACAGTTTTTTTGTGAAACACAATGAGAGTCATTGAAAATAATATGTACCCGGACAACGAAGACGCCGAAGTGCGGCAAATTATGGATTTACGGGTCCCCGTTTACGATCATTTACCACCAACCCCGCCACTGACACCTCGTGAGTTGGAGAGTCCGGATCCGGAACAGCAGCGAGACGACGACGACGAAGACGCCGAAGTGCGGCAAATTATGGATTTATGGGTCCCTGTTTACCATGATTTACCAACAACCCCGCCACTGACACCTCGTGAGTTGGAGAGTCCGGATCCGGAAGAGCAGCGAGACGACGACGACGACGACGACGAGGACGCACCCAATATGCAGCCGCAGTCACCACTTCTGCAAGAAATAGAAAGAGTGTTGCGGTTTGTGAGAGGTGGAAAATACGACGACAACAACAACGACGACGAGGACGACGACGACGACGACGACGACGACGACGACGCGGACGACGAGGACGACGACGACGACGACGACGACGACGAGGACGACGACGATGTGGAATTTCTTGTGCACGTAAAGCGGCCAAGAGCAGACGACAACGACAACGAGCTGCCCAACAAGAGACGCCATCAGATTATTTAAAAAAAAAAAAAAACTCATTGACACGCTGCTGATTTTATGTTTCAATCGGCCCTTTTTAGGGCCACCACAAATTTTTTAACGTAGACAAATATTATTTTTATGTGTGTAAATGTCCCATTCCCTTTGTGTTTTAGCTTTTATTGTTAGGAATAGAGAGAGAGAGAGAGAGAGAGAGATAGAGAGAGAGATAGAGAGAGAGAGAGAGAGATGACAGCGATTAAGATTTGCGTTGTCGTCTACGTCGTAGCCGAAATTGTAATCGTGTCCAGGTCGTTGTTGTCGTTGTCTACGTCTACGTCGTCGTCGTCGTTGTCATCATCGTCGTCTACGGCGTAGTCGAAGTCGTCGTTGTCTACGTTGTCGTTGTTCACGTTGTAGTGGTGGTCATGTCCACGTCGGTGTCGTTGTTGTTGTCTACGTCATTCACGTCGTAGTCCAAGTCGTCGTCTACGTCGAAGTCGTCCTCGTCGTTGTCTACGTCGTAGTCGAGATCATGTACACGTAGTTGTCCTTTTTGTTGTCTACCTCGTCGTTCACGTCGTAGTCGAAGACATATTAGAAAAGACTATTTGGAATAGTCCAAAATTCATTTTACTTCATCGTAGCCATAAATCTGAACTTTCTCTCTTAAAACTGGCTTATGCGTTGATTATAAAATACATATTTTCTGGAATATCTCTTAAACTATAAGAGATATGATTATGAAATTTTGTATCAAAGTATGTTTTGATAGAACATAACATGAATACCAGTTTACAGTAATCTAAAATAAATAATTGGTTCAGAGTAACCAAAAATGTTGAAATTTTAGAGAAACTAGCTTTGTCGATGCTACCAAAATTCATATTTTCTTGAATATCTCTCAAAGTACAAGAGATAGAGCTATGAAACTTTGTATCAAAGTATGTTCTGATAGAACATAACATGAATACCAGTTTACAGTAATCTAAAATGAATAATTGGTTCAGAGTAACCAAAAATGTTGAAATTTTAGAGAAACTAGCTTTGTCGATGCTACCAAAATTCATATTTTCTTGAATATCTCTCAAAGTACAAGAGATAGATGCTTCAAATTTTGTATCAAAGTATATTTTGATACAGCATAACATGAAAACCAGTTTACAGTACTCTAAAATGAACAATTGATTCAACATAACCAAAAATGTTGAAATTTTTGTGTAACTGGCTTTGTCGATCACATCAAAATTCATATTTTCTTAAATATCTCTTAAACTACAAGAGATAGAACCTTCAAATTTTGTATACAAGTAGCTTACACATCACTTTACTGAAGACAACTTAGTTTAGAACATTTAAATAATTATTTCATTTTCTACATTGAAATTTGTTGTTTTGGAAAAGAGGCTGAAATTGCCGCTAAAGCAAATTTCATAAACTTTATTTTGAATAAATATTGTTTGTACGTTAAATTTATATATAGTTCTGAAAAGAACTGTTTTTATTTATTTATTTATTTATATAAATACATAATTAATTTTCATAGTCTTTTTCATTATCAGCACAGTATTTTTCTTTCTCATCGTCTTCGTAATTCTTTTCCATCATCCTCATTAATTTCATAGGATGTGGTGAACCGTTGTAGTTATATAGTTGAACATTCTCGTAGTCTTGGTCAACGTCGTCGTCATCGTCGTCCTCCTCGTCATCACTGTTGAAAATAAGCCTCCGTGGTCTTCTTAATTTTGGACGGCTTCTTTTGATACGTGGTCGCCTTCGTGCTTTAGGCACCTTATCGTCGTCGTCGTCGTCGTCGTCCGAATCTATGACAATGGTATCATCATTTTCATAGTCAATCTCGTCTTCTTCGTTTTCGAATTCCAATTGCTTCCTAACGTTGGAATGTCTCTGCGGAGACTTTTTCTCCGAAGGTGCATCCGTTGAGGACGATTCAATTTTCGGCGTTGATGCATTTATTGTCGGCGATTGCGAGGATGGCTCAGCTCGATTCAATTCATCGACGTTATCCATTTTTTCTTCCTTTCCTTCAGGATTCATGTTTCTCCAAAGACTTCGAAACTTATTCTGATTTTTCACATGGATATCCTGGCTTATATATTTTTTTTCGAAATCGCGCGATTTTTTTGATTGGTCTTTGAACTCGTGGAAGGGCGATCGCTTTACTTTAGTAAAGAAGGCATCCCCTCCACCGATTCCGCGACCAATAGCGTGCTACCTTGCATGTACGTAAAAGCGCGACAATCAGCGCTAGAGAGATCATTGTTCTTTAAGCAAGATGAAGGACGACTTACCAAAAAAAATTTATAGAATTGTGGTGGTGACGAAAGAAGAGACGTTGGACATCGAGGATGCAGACGACGTGCTCTCCGTGGCTCCTGACGATGATGATCCACCAATGATTATCAGCGACGATGACGGCGACTATGAGGACGACTTTAATTATGACGTTAACGACGACTACGACGACAGATACAACGTGGACGACTACGACGACCGATACAACGTGGACGACTTCGACGACGACTGGTATGACGCGGACGACAACTGGTACAACGTGGACGACGACGACGACGACGACCGGCACGACGTGGACATAGACAACGACGACGACGTGGACAACGGCGACGACGTGGACAAGGAGGCCAAGGACTACGCCGTGCATTGGCCTGGCTACCCGCACGGTAGTTCAGACCTCGACTACCTCGGTCCATTGAGTGAGGACGACGACGACCCCATGTAGCCATCCCCCTCCCCCCTTTGTGTTTAATCGGCCCTTTTCAGGGCCACCATATATAAAACGTACGAACATAACTGTTCGAAAAAAATTTCGTTGCGCATGTTCACAACGAAAATTGCATGCCGTGTGTATGCGTGTGTGCGCGTTTATATTGCATAGAGAGAGAGAAACGCTACGAGATAGAAGCGCAATGAGATCTAAGTTCGATCTGCATCGTGATGTATTGCGCGCACGATTTTGTTCTCGCAGATGAGAGGCAAAGAAACACAATGAGAGAAGCGCAACGAGATCGAGAGCGTGTGTTTGTTTACACTTCGATCTGTGGCGTATTGCGCGCTGTCCAGTACCGCGTTTTCTCTGTTACACATGAAAATCAGATCGAAAAGTGCGTGCGTATATACACACGCTAAGCACAGTTCGATCTGCATGTACACAAAGAAGTCTACGCTGTGGAGATCGCGCATGTACACGACAGTTCGATCTGCATCGCGATGTACACAAAGAAGTCTACGCTGTGCAGATCGCGCATGTACACGACAGTTGTTCGCGCATCAGGGGATACTATACGCTGTCAAGTTGTACAGATCACGCATGTACACGATAGTTGACTCGCAGCAGCGGCAAAAGTCGGTAACGAGTCCGACCAGCACGAGCTCTGCAGTGGGTATGTCGGTAAGACGCCCGACTCGCGATCGAAAGGTTCCCGGTTCGAATCCCCGTCAAGTCGGAATTTTTTTCTCTCTTAAATAATTTTTAAATTCGCTTGCGTGAAATAGAAATGAAACTAGAAACTCTTAAATTAAAATAATGTGCTTGTAAATAACATTCGAAATAAAAAAATTTCGGATTTGAAAAATATTGCGCACACAACTTCGTAGCGATCTGCGCTGGGAGCCTACATGAGAAATAACATTCGAAAAATTCGGGTACGAATTGCGCCCACAACTTCGTAGCGATCTGTGCTGGGAAGCGACCTGTGCTAGGAACCTACATGAGCTGGGACCCCCCTGAGCTGGTAGCATGCTGAGCTGGTAGCATACTGAGCTGGTAGCATACTGAGCTAGTAGCAGACAGAGCTGGGAGCATGCTAGCTTATCTACTCATATATAATATATTAGACAGAGCCATGCTGTTGTCGGATCCACGGTTTCATTCTGTAAATATTGAACACGCGAAAAAGATTTTGTTGGCGAATGATTATCCACTGACTTTCATTGAATAATATTGTAAAAAGTGAATTGTGCGAATCCTTGTGCTCGGCGATTCTGAGAATGTATTACGCAGCACAAACGATACACAGTGACCGATACACTTCCGCCTTTGCTGTTGATGTGATGGAGACAGGACACTCTTTTAATTTTGATAATATCAAGATTGTAGACAGAGACCAGTCTATATTCCGTAGATGTTTCTCAGAAATGCTGCATATCCAATTTGTTGATGACGCGCTTAATAGGGCTGAGGACTTTCGATCCTACTACACAGTGCGAATTACGTGGCACTTCTTCTGTTTAGATGTGTCCCGGGTAATCTCGATCTGGGCACCACTGTTTGGGCTTGCATATTCTTAGCTTCTTGATATGGGGTAACAAAGTGTGTTTATTGAGGGTGTGTGCGAAAAACTATCGTATGTAGTAAGTAGCTTTGTGCAAAAATGGACTAGTTGATCGTTGTCCTTCGCCGGTGTCGCATCACCATTTGCGGCACCGGCACTGCATTGTGCAGCGACGGTCATATGCTAAAGTAAGACGTATTTAGGTTTATTAATAATAATTAAATGGTTTATCATTAGTTTTATTCTAATTTAAATATTGTATTACAGCGGTCGTCTCGTGATCGTTGGTTTTGTAATATACATGTTTTTGTGACATTTTAAGGTAGTTATATTATTGTAATTTATGTTTGAAAAATTTGTTGTTTTGTGTTTTAAATTGTTGTAAAATTAGATTGTAGCCCTGATAAAGAGCCCCACGGGCTAAAAATGTCGGCGAGAATAAAAAGGTCAAAAGTTGCAAGAAGAGATGCATATAGATTCATATTTCTAACCATTCATACAGTTCGAGCGATAGAAGCATCTTATTAAACTAATTGAATTCTACTAATCGTGTTTATGTAATTGTAAAATAATCTTAATTCACACAAAATCAACTTATCGACCTTATTATATTTTGATTAAAATAGTGTTATTATATTTAACACTATTCTAATCAAAATATATAATGAGGTTAAATAATTAATACTGTTTTTTATAATATTTAATGGGAAAATGTTATCTCAGTACGTTGATTATTTAATAAACACTGTTTTGTCGCTAATTCAACGATTTGCGTTGTTAGCATTACGCTGTCTATAATTTGCTAGCCATGGGACTAACACTGTTATATAAACATCTTTTGCGCACAATCTGTACAACGATATAAAGTAGAATTCTTGCGTTTCTTACTTTTGTAAAGTGGAATTTTCCCTTTTTCACTTTTGTAAAGTAGTAATCATCAATTGGTACCCGATGGCGTTTAAAGTGTACACGATACCAGTTATTGCAATTGAAAGTAAGATATTAATTTATCCGAATAATATTCATTGAACACTTCCAACAGATGTGAATCATTTTCTTATGAAATAAAAGGTTATAAAAACATGTAAAAGGTTACACATGAGCATAAAATTGTACTTACCTAGCTATTTGTTTGAAATGGAATTTTCTTCGTGGCTTCTTAGATATTACATGAAAATTTCTATCCTTCTTCCATACATGTGTTTTCCATGCAGCGTCCTTAAACATGCATGTAATTATGTTAAAAATGAAGATATATTATTTTATTATAAGGGATCTCGTCACATTATAAAATCTGAAATTAAATTTTTTTGAAATTTTCACAATTAATTTCATTAAATTTAAAAGATATGCAAATTTATATTTATTTTTTTTTGTATTTATAAGATATCTAGATCGAAAAGATATCTAAAAAGTAATAAAATTCAATTTTCTGGACTTTTTTGTATGTAATATACTGTATCAAGGGTATATTAGGCTCATAAAAGTCCAAAAAAATTAGTATCTCTGCTTTCTAGTCAAAGATTTTATAAATGGAACGTCCCCTTAATTGACTTTAAGTGTAGGCTTCAGTTGTCATAACATGTTACGTTAGCAGTTATCTTGTTACGTTCTGGTTGACGCAGCGCATTCGTGTATTTATTATTTAGTTAGAGGTGCGATCGTTATAGAAATAAATATAACTCAGAAATGTTTAGTCAGAAAACATATAAGTATATGGGACATTCCATGCGAAATCAAAATGTCAAAAAGAAAAATCGTTATATATTATAGTCGGCCCGTCCTCTCGGCTTCTCCTTAACTTGGTGGCGCCAGACACTTACCTTTAAGTGTCAGGGTCTCGCGTCTCTTTTACCGAACCCGGGCAGACAGGCGGAATTTGCCCGACTAGCTGACATGTACTTAATACTATTTTGTACAAAGGTGAAGGTAGTCTCAAGATATCCGTTCACGCTTCGCACGAGTAAACTCGACGCGTAACACCGTTTATTCTCTGATTTACCAACTTTTATTCCGCACTCCAATAAAATCGCAACATAAGGGGTCAGACCTGGGTTAAACTATCAAAAAAATCGTTTTTTTTTACTTTTTTTATAGCAAATTTTCTGCAGAATCTGATGGTGAAACCCGTTTTGTGCGAGTTTTTTTTCAAGATATAAACAAAAAACTGAAAAAATGTTAATAGGTAATTTACGAAAAATGATAAATTATTCGACTCTTTTCATTACTACTAAATGAGATTATTCCATCACTTTCCACACACGATTTCTACAACGAATTTTCTGTAGAATACGATGAGAAAGTCCATTTAAAAGTTTAGTGCAATAATTTTTTATAGACAATTTTCGTAAAATTTTTATTTTTGAAATGTTGTATAAAGCATTTTACTGCAAAAAGTTTTGCAAAAAACCACTTTGATACAACTTTAATCATCTAAAAATGAAAACACGAGTAATGCAAACATGAGTGAACAGATTTTCAACTTATCGACTTACCGACTAAGCCATATGAGAGCTCAAGTAAATGATAATTCATCTAAAATCCTATTTTACCTAGCTCACACCTAGAAAACTATTTTTTTCAAAATAAACATTAAACACTGTAAATTCTCAAATCAAGGGGCGCGGTAGCGCCACGATGGCAAGTATAAGGTACTTTAGTACGTACGCCGCCGTCGGGCGCTAGCCAGACCCTATTATACTTTGAACTTGCCCTGTTGGAACCTTGACGTACGGTTTTCTTCGTATTGACTGCTTCGTTTCTTACGTACAAGCGCTTAAATGAAAGCTTGCGACGAAAGTAATAAAATCACATCAGGGCCATATTTTGTGAAATTGCTTCTATCGAATGATATTGTAAAGTGAAAGTTCGGACTCCTCAATTCTCCTCACGGGAGAACAATTATTCGACGGATATCCGGTGACGTAGTATCTACGTCATTCTGGGCTATATAGATATACTTCAGTATACGTTATTTTTCCGCAGACGACAGACGATGTTTTCATACACAGTGTTATTTTTTATCAACATGAATTTTCTTTTGCTGTTTCTGTATATATATATATATTGCTAAATATTGTTAAATAATAACATAAATATAGATTTTAAAAAAGTGTCAAATATAATTAATATTTTTGTTTTTACACGGTTATGGAAAAAATGAATAACGAGAACACATTCAGATAAGTATTAGTTTTATATCACATTTAAATATATTATATATATATATATATATAATTTTATGAACTTATTCTTTGTTTAAATGTTTTTTTATTATTTCAGATTTTTATAAGTTATTATTTACCATATTGGTTCATGTGAGGTTATATGCTTGGAGCAAATACTAGAAAACAAAAAAGTTCCTGTTTTTATCAGCCTCATTGTTTGTGTTTATTAACAAACTAGGAAAATAGCTGGCATATCTATTAAATTTAGACCAGCAATTGGAATAGAGTAAGCGTAAGTTTTTTATTTTTGTATAATTTCTTATCGCAATATAATTAGAGTCATTAAGTAAGATATTGCAAAACAAAAAGATTTCTGTGTGTGAATATATTGAAATATTCTATCGGCCTCACTGATTCTATTTATTACCAGACTAGTAAATAGCTGGCATATCAATTAAGTTTAGACCAGCAATCGGAATCAAGTAATTGTAATTGCATATACAGTTTATGTGTGCAGACAAGCAGACACTAAGTGTATTTACATTTTAATAATTTAAGATTTTATTTTTAAACAATACACATGTAGTGTTAAAGAATATATATACTTGATATGTTTTATGATGTTACAATAAATAACTAGTGAAGTGATTTATTATTTTGAAAACAATACGGATATTAATTAAGACATGACTAATAGGCTAGAATTAGATAAGTATTTAGTTTTACTTTTTTTATAAATCTTACATAATATAATGAAAGATTTTGTGAACTGATTCATTGTTAAAATGTTCTCTTTTATTTTTCAGGTTTTATTGGATTGAAAGGCATACAACTATCAGGATGCATTTTCTTGTGATGTGACAAGCTAGTGAAGTGTAAAGTATTTAATGATTCATCTTTCAAGAAAGTTTACGTTGTTGAAGTGAATATGTAACTTTTTCTATCGTCTCCTGGGTTCACCTTTCAAGCAAGTTTCTACATTCTTGAAGTGGATGTGTAATTTTTTCCATCGTCTCCTGGGAGGTAGACTCTCAGGCTATTCGTCGAAAGGGATCCTGATGAGAAGCTAGTGAAAGTGTTGTATTTTCATCATCCAAGAATCAAAGAAAATTTATACAGAATTTCCAGTTTATATAATTTTCTTGTGATGTGACAAGTTGGTTAAGTGTTAGGATTATATTCAATCTTCCACGCAAGAAAGTTTCTACAATTGTGGAAGTGCTTATGAACAATTATTAAATTTTCCTATCGTCTCCTGGGAGATAGACTCTCAGGCTATACATCGAAAGGGATCCTTACAAATAGCTAGTGTGTTTTATTTTCTTGGTTCAAGAATCGAAGAAAGTTTTAACATAGAGAATATTCAGTATAAGGAAAAAATTGTCTTGTATTGTGAGAAGCTAGTGAAGTGTCAAGAATATGCATCGCTCATGCATGAAAGTTTCTAAATTGTTTAAGTGTATATGACTAATTCATAACTTTTCCTATCGTCTCCTGGGAGGTAGACTCTCAGGCTATTCGTCGAAAGGGATCCTGATGAGAAGCTAGTGAAAGTGTTGTATTTTCATCGTCCAAGAATCAAAGAAAATATAATTTTCTTGTGATGTGACAAGTTGGTTGATTGTTACGATAATATTCAATCCTCCACGCAAGAAAGTTTCTACAATTGTGGAAATGCTTATGTTAACTTTTCCTATCGTCTCCTGGGAGATAGACTCTGAGGCTGTACGTCGAAAAGAATTCTTATGAATAGATAGTAAAAGTGTTTTATTTTCTTGGTTCAGAGAATATTCAGTTTATATAAGGAAAAAATTGTCTTGTATTGTGAGAAGCTAGTGAAGTGTCAAGAATATGCATCGCTCATGCATGAAAGTTTCTAAGTTGTTTAAGTGTATATGAATAATTCATAACTTTTCCTATCGTCTCCTGGGAGGTAGACTCTCAGGCTGTTCGTCGAAAGGGATCCTGATGAGAAGCTAGTGAAAGTGTTGTATTTTTATGGTTCAAGAATCAAAGAAAATTTATACAGAATTTCCTGTTTATATAATTTTCTTGTGATGTGACAAGTTGGTTGAGTGTTACGATTATATTCAATCTTCCACGCAAGAAAGTTTCTACAATTGTGGAAGTGCTTATGTTAACTTTTCCTAACGTCTCCTGGGAGATAGACTCTGAGGCTGTACGTCAAAAACAATTCTTATGAATAGATAGTAAAAGTGTTTTATTTTCTTGGTTCAGAGAATATTCAGTTTATAAAAGGAAAAAATTATTTTCTATTGTGAGAAGCTAGTGAAGTGTCAAGAATATGCATCGCTCATGCATGAAAGTTTCTAAGTTGTTTAAGTGTATATGAATAGTTTATAACTTTTCCTATCGTCTCCTGGGAGGTAGACTCTCAGGCTGTTCGTCGAAAGGGATTCTTATGAATAGCTAGAGAAAGTGTTTTATTTTGTTTTTAAATTACCGTCAATATTTCCTAAAAATTTTTTAAATTGTTCCAAAGTCTAATTTTGGTACATTTATGCATTTATTAGAGAGAGATGGAAAGATAGTTCCTTCTGCTAGAGCTTAATTTGCTCTGTCTTCAAAAATATTTTTTAAAATTTATTTTTAAATGAAACTAAATAAAAATGATTAATGAGCATGGATGTATTGATTATAATTAATGGTTTATAGACTTTTATATAAGTCAAATAACCTTGAAACTATTACATATGGAGTATATGGCACCCGGGTGCGCTTTTCAAAGTATAAAATCTTGATTAGTTTATTTTAATTATTATAAATGTTAAAACTGAATGTATAGGGATATTCTATAGTATTTTTATAATGTCGTGCAACAAAATTTCTCTGGATTACGATAATATTTCACTGTTTTACCTACATTTTTTTAACAAGTCATTTTTAATAAACTTGTGCTTTTTAATAAATGAGCTGTTATATTTATTTCTCACAGAGAAACCAAGACCTGTGATATTCTGGGACTTTCACAGGTTCTTTTATAATGAGTTAAGCTATCTTTTCAAATGTTTGTGTCTTCGATATTGATGATCGATCAAGCTGAACACTTGTTTTTAAGGCTTAAAAGGTTTATACGTAGAATCACTCAGAAGCATTTTGGTCACTCTGAAAATTAAAAATAACTAAGTTTTCGTTAAACATACCAATCAGAGGGATATCATGAGAAATTTGAAGTTTACCATATAGACCAATTTCAAAATAATCATCATATAAGGCATTCAAAATCGAAGAGCTAAAAATTGGTCTAGACGATTAACTTTAAATTTCATATGCTATCCCTCTGATTGATTTGCTCAATTCAAAAATAGTTATTTTTAATTTTCAGAATGCCCAGAGTTCAGGCAGTTTCCAGAATGTGGGTTGAGCGTCTCTTTTCCTAAAAGGTAAAAAGATCATACAAGTTTTCAAGCCCACTACTTAGAGGGATAGTATAAGAATTTTGAAGATGGTATAGTTTAGCAGTATTGAGATAATCAGAGATTAGAAATTTCAAAATTCAATTATTCAAAACTGCTGAGCCGTATCAACTGGAAAATTCTTAGATTATCCCTCTAAGTGACTGGCTTGACAATTTATATTATCTATATACATTCAACAGATCATAACGGAATGGAATTTTTTGGCCATGCCTGGTTAGGTCACTCTAGTGTATATATTGCAGTTCATAAATAAACACTACGTTAGTAGCTCATTGCTTTAAATACATCTTACCTTAAAAGCTATAAATTTAGAATATATTTAATAAACTATAACTTGTTTGCTAAATGACTCAATTCAATTTAGAATAGAACTCAATAGAACTCAATAGAACTCAATTTAGAATATATTTAATAAACTATAACTTGTTTGCTAAATGACACTATTCAATATTGACACTAAATTTATGATGTCAACCGTGTAAGTATTTATGTGAAAGTCATACAGGGGATACCACAACTTTACTGACACTATTTTTTACAGGTTTTCATAAAGTTTGAATTCGATTACAGTTTTCTAAACGTTTACCGAATTAGGTGGGTTGCATTAAAAATGATAATACATCTATCATAAAGAATCATAGGGATATTGGAAATTAACTTACATATACTTCTTTTTATTCTAAATATTATTTTCATTATTCCATAATATAGATTGAACAATTGTGAAGGATACGATATAAACTTGTATAAATATTAAAATGCTATATCACTCATGGTCTGCATGACAATAGTATACGTAACGTACAAATGCTTTCAAGAAAGCAGTTATCAGTTAAGTAATTAGCAATAATTTTAGACGTACAGATTTCTTTGATGTATATTTGCCAAACAAATCATTATGGAAGTTAACATAAAATTTAGTGTCAATAAAGGAAAAAAACGCGCTATTCTATTTACCTCGAGGGTGGTGTGGAAAAGATAGATCTCTTAGTAAATAATAATGATCTAAAAAAACTATTTACTCTACAGATAATGTCTAAAAAATAATTATTATTATTAATACAATAATCCATGAGCAAATGTACATTAATATTTTAAATTTATTACTTATTTAGTTGATGTTAACTATTCTTTGTAATTTACATATTATATACCTTTTAAAAGTAGTGAAATCTCTCCCCCCCCACCCCCAAACAAACCTTTTCAAGGTAAAAGGCTGGCAAGTATAAGGTCGTTTCTTCATGTAAAAATTAAAGATTAATCTTACAACTCTTGATAACCTTAATGTAAAAAAAAACTCTTAATAACACTTATGCAGACAAAAGCAAAGTTTTATTAACATTCATACAGACAAAATAAAAATTCTTAGAGCTTACTCTAAAATTCAACTTTAATTTTCAAACTTCGACAACTCTTATGTAGTCGAAATTATAAATGCTGTATTCTATACAGTTATTGAATTATGGAAATTAAAGATCTTGATAACACTTATATAGGCAAAATACTAGTAGCTTTACTGCATACTCTTAAGACGTGTTGATATTATAATCGTCAGATCAACAAATAATATATCTTCTTTCCTCTTGTGAATAAGTGATCGAACACAAATACTGGAAGAATATGTGATACTTATAGATCAAGTTGGAAAACAAATAATTATGTTAGGATGAATGTCTTCTTTTACCTATTCAATGAATTAATCACAATCACTCAAATCATGATGCTTATACATCAAGCTAAAAAATCCGAAACTCTCATGTATGAAAATATGAACATGTAACCATCTTCGCGTTAAGGGTCTGTTGGACAGATTACCATTTCTTTAGTGTCACTTCTCCTTCGATTATCTATACCTTCGATTTGATATAAATTCTCATTTTAATTTTAAGAAAAGAAAGTTATGATATCAATAAATAAATTGGCAAGTTTTTTGTTATAAAAAGTAATTGTTTTCAAATAAATAAATAACCGATTAAATTGAGGAAGGATTATAAATATATGTGTTCATATAAACACTCAATCAAATTGCAGCATGTGAAAAGGTACAGTCGGGTACAATTAAAACTTTGAATAATTGCGACTGCTGCCACGTTCTGTACATGTAATAGAATGGTATGATGTTCTTACATGACATTATCACATGACAAATGTGCCCATAATATGTAGTAATATCATGTTTGTCTAAAATTATTATGTAATTTAACAAGATTGTTTCGCATCATGAAAACTTTTTCATTTATTTATGGAAGCTACGAGCGGATGTACAATCTACTCTACTTAGTAATTCAGTAAATGTATTGCTATCCTTATTTCATTCAAAATCTATGTCCAGGACGATTATATACAATTATATATGAGATTTAAATTCTGTTGATTTACATACATTTAAAAAAAACAGGAACAAATTCTATCATGTAGAACGCAATTTTCTGACGGAAAAACTTGCCGCCCCGTCCTATCATAGATAACGATGTATACAATCTTCAAATTATGCAAGGTTAACCAAATTAACTTGTTAATGAAACACCGTTAAAAAATCTCTGAATCGATTTTTCATTCTATATGTATTTATTACTGTCCTTGACCAATTTTTGAAGAATTCAAACTTAATCTTGCAATCATTCTAAGCTCATTTTTGGTTATTTGTATGTATGTTTTACAAACCTCTGTTAGTATTATCGGAAGATTGCAGGAAGTTGATTAAAAATAATTGTGACTATTATTACTGTTGAGGTTTTATTTGTGTAACGCGGAAATAAATAATAGACCAGGATCTTACTTAGTATACTTATTTATTATCAATAAATGATCGAGCTGTGTATCTGAATTTTTTTAATCAATGTAGGAGCTTGCTCTCTGTCGAAAGTCCGTCGGACAACTGCCGAACGGTCTCGCCGCTCCTCGACGCTCAGTCCTTAGGAGTGGGGGGGGCTCATAGAGCTCTGTGCAGGCTGAAGCTGCTCGCTTACAGATCCTGATACTCCCTCCCGAGCACTTCCAGCAGATCCAGCTAACATGTATCTCCTGTAAAGATGAATATATCAATTATTAAAATCAGTATTAAGAATTAAGTTAGTCAGCTTTAAATGTAAATCGAACGGTAAAGCTTTGGTAAATAGATCGGCTATTTGATCTTTCGAAGCGATCCAGCTAACTTTGATCAGATTTCTTGTTTCACATTCTCGAACATAATGTTCTCGAACTTCGGACATATGTTTTAGTTTATTAGTGGCATTTACCTGAGAACTAGCTATCGCTGCTCTATTATCGCACCAGAGTGTCATAGGCAAGAAATTACAATCTATAATCAAGCTGAGGGAATTTGTTAAAGCGACCATGCTTTGACATGCTTCGCTCATAGCCACATATTCGGCTTGACATGTTGACAAAGCAACATAGTTTTGTTTGTGCGTTTTCCAAGCTACTGTATCTCCAAACAACTTGACGACAAATCCACTGGTCGTCAGTGAGTTTTTACAGTCAGCAAAACTCGCATCAGAAAACCCTTGTATGTCATCAAGCTTACCTGTAAACTTTAAACCTCTACTCTTGGTGTGTTTTAAATATCTACAGACTCTTTGAATCATTAACCATTCCAGCTTAGTTGGTTTGATCTGATGTCTGCTCAGAACATTTACAGCGTAAGCTATATCAGGGCGTACAGTATTTGCTAGATACAATAGTGAACCCACAATTTCCCTGTATCTGGTATTACCAGATTTTTCCTCGAGCTGATTATCGTCTTCCTCTCTTTCTCTTCTCTGACGATTTATTACTTGTGCTGTGACCATAGGTGTTCTTTGTGGGTGTGCTTCACTGTATCCAAACCTTTTTAACATTTTGTCGATATACTTTTCCAGCGTTAGATTCATGACATGATTTTCTCTGTCTCGATTTATCTCAATACCCAAGAAACTCTTAGGTTCTCCGAGATCGGACATTTCAAACTCCAGCTTAAACATTTTCGACATTTCTTCCAGCTTACTTTTGTCATTACTGGCTATAAGTATGTCATCGACATAAACTAATAATATTAGTTGATTCTTTCCTTGTCGCCAAGTGAACAGACATGGCTCAGAATTATGTGCCTGTAGTCCCAGCTTGACTGCTGTTTCAGTGAATTTTTCATACCATTTCTTCGGACTGATTTTTAATCCATACAGGGCTCGTTGAATTTTGCAGACTTTCTTATTTCTGATTTCTGCTGAGCAGTCAACTCCCTCAGGAATTTCCATATAGACTTCACAATCTATTTTTCCATTCAGAAAAGCAGTTTTAACATCCAGCTGTCGGATTTCAAAATCGAACTTGTTGACTAGAACTAACACTGATCTTATGAGTGCAAGTCCAGAAACAGGGGCATATGTTTCAGCCAGGTTGTATTTATTTCGATCTTTGAAACCTCTTATAACTAATCGAGCTTTGTATTTGGTTTCATTGTTTAATCCAACTTTTGTTTTTAGCACCCACCTTGAGTCAATGATGTTTGGTTTTTCTCCTCCTTTTATTAGAGGTTTATCAACAATTTCCCAAACTTCATTTTTCTTCATGGATTCCAACTCACTTTTTATGGCTTTTTGCCATTCGAACTTATTTTCAGAGCTCATAGCTTCTTTGTATGAAATTGGATCACCTTGTGTTCTAGCGATTAGAACACTTACTTCATTATATTCCAACTGTGTGAGTTCGGATTCGACCATGTTTGACTTTGGTGTAGGCTCGATTTCAATCTGTTTTCTCGGACGTCCTCGTTTCCGTTTCTCTCCCTCCGTTTCAGAGATCGGAACAGTTTTGTCTTCAACAAGCTTATTTAATCCTGTTTCATTGGTTACTGCCTCCAGTGTGTTATTCCAGTCCTTGATACTGTTTTTGTTGTATTTGTCACCAAAGACAATTTTTTCATTAAATCGAGCATCTCTACTTTCGTAGTATTTGCCTTCTTCCGGCTTCAAAAACAAGTATCCAGTCGGTTTATATCCAATCAAAACTACTCTTCTTCCCAGCTGATCGAACTTAGGCCCTGTTTTTCTTTGAACCTTAATATATGCAATACTTCCAAAGCGTTTTAATTGATTTAAATTGAGTTTCAATTTAGGTTCGAACTTTTGCAGAGGAGGTACCATATCATTCGAGCTGTGAGGTGTCCTATTGTAGAAGTACACGGCCCCATTCAGAGCTAAATCCCACATATTCTCAGGCAGTCGAGTATCGTATATAAGAGATCTCGTTTTCTTTTGGATAGTTTGGTTGAACCTTTCGGCAACACCGTTATGTTCTGGTGTATCAGAGCTGGCTAGTTGCAACTCAGCACCAAATTTATCCAAAACTTCCAGCGTATATCCACCTGTAAATTCTGTTCCTTGATCGCATCTAAGGTAACAGAATTTGGAGTCTTTACCTAGTAAGTTCCTCGAGCTTTTTATAAACGACTCCAAACAATTTCCAGTTTCGGACTTATGTTTCATGGGATATGCCATTGCCAAACGAGAATAATCATCTATAAATACAGATATAAATTTGTATTTTTTGGGATGCGATGTAGGACTAATAGGACCCATTGTATCTGCATGAACAATTTGGAGTGGTTCACTCGCTCTTTGTCTAGTCGAGCTAAAGGGTAATTTGTTAAATTTTGAAACAATGCAGGCTTCACAATCCAGTACAGAGTTATCGAATTTAATGTCTTGAATACCTTTAATATCAGGAAATTTTCTTTGAAATTCTTTTAAATATTTTAATGATGCATGTCCAAGTCTGACATGCCATAACATAGCTTTATTGGTATTCAATTCATCAATTCTACTACCCGCACCGAACTCGTATTTTATGTTTTCAATATTATCAGACTTATTTACATTGCAAATTTTTCTATCTCTCAACGTATTTTCAAAGTTTGAGTAACCAGAGCTCGGCTCATTGTTATCAAATTCTAAACCTGATGAATCAAAATTGGTCTGCATTGGTTCATGAAGTGTTTGATTAACAGTTTGATCAGTATTACTATTTTCCAGCTGAGAAGTTTCAACTTTATCAACAATTTCCTTTTCGAGCTTAGACTGATCGTGATTTTCCGTATTATCAACATTCATTTTCTCTTCGAGCTTATTTTGAATCCCTGCAATAGTTTTATACGGATATTCTTTGCGTCTTGTTGAATTATAAGCGATTATTTTACTTGTACGTGATTTTAAAGGAATTTCCGTTTCATTGATTTTATCCATTTCCAATTCTATTACCCAAAACGGTTTTTCATAAATTCCAGAAACAAAAACAGTGTTTGATTTTGGGTCAAAGATATCAATTCGCTTATTGTCAAGATAAATACTCAAGCCTTTATCAACAAATTTTCTTAGTGATAACAGATTTTCTGACAATGATTTTGCATAAATTACATTATTCAAGCATAAAACGTCATTACTACTCATGTGACCAGAAACACAACCAACTCCCTCCGATTTCATAATTGCAGCATCATTGCCATTTGCGCATTTTATATCAAGCTGTTTTGAATTATCAAACGTTCTAAAAATCAATTTTGAGTTGGTCATGTGTTCTGTAGCACCAGAATCTGCAAGAAACCTGATCAATTGATTTTCGCTAGATTCTACAACGTCGGACATGTTCGCATAGAGAGCTTCGCACTTACCAGAGTTTGCCTTATTCTTTTCATTAGGCTTGTTTTGACCTTTCTTTCCACGCGAATTTCCGCGATTTGGGCCTTTATCGGACTTAAATCTCTTAGCATTGTTGCCTTTTGGTGCATCCGCATTACGTTTACCGCCACGACGATAAGTTCCACGTTTACCACCCCGGAAAGAAAATGAATTTTCATACCTTCTTTGATTCTCATTTTCTTGAAGAATCTTTTCCAGCTGTTCTCCCTTATAGGGGCAATCGGCTCGAATATGTCCATCATATCGCTTACAATTGAAGCACATCTTTCCAGGCCTTTTGCATTCCTCGGTTCGATGCCCTTTATTACCGCAGTTGAAGCAGTGTGGCTTTATGTTTTGCGCGTGGTACGTTTTTATTCCAGCTGATTCGAGCTTTTGGCCATGGTTTGTTCCCCCAGTTGATGTTTCTCGAGCTGTTTCCTGCTGTATAATATAGTCCTTTAGTTGACTTACTGACAACAGTTTGCCTGTTGCATTTTTATTTAGAAACTCTGTTTCTCTGACTTGTGGCAGATTCGAAACGACAGCTTCAAAAAATGCATCACGAATTTCTACATCGGACAAAGGTGGAGTATCGGGCAATTTATTATATAATCGAACTATATTATCGAACTTATCCCAAAATGCGGAAGCCTTTTCTTTATTCGGTCTGTATTTAATGTTATGGAGCTGTTTTCTCAAACTTGCAGTAGATAAATTGATTTCATTTTCTTTAATTCTTTTAATTTCATTTAATAAATCCTTGGGATCTTTTATATTAGAAACTTTATCATAATATGACATGTCTATTCTATTAATAATAAGATCTCTAACTCTGACTTTATCTTTTTCAAACTTTGATTCGTCAACATTACGAGATGTTACATTCGAATCAATTACATACAATAGATCTACAACTGTTAGTTCAGATTTAAGAAAATCTATAAATGAATCTATATTCAAGCTTGAAGTGAGTTTATAATCTCTACGGAGAGAAGTTTGAGTATTTGTTAATTCAATTTTTATTTTATCAGTGACACTTCCGGTGTCTCTTTGCAATCCAGCTTTTTCTATTTCAGCTCGTATCAATTCGGACAGATGTTCATTACTTACAGGTTTTTCCGTCTTTTCAACCGATAACTCCTTGTTTAATCGAGCTGGTGAGTCCTTAGATTGAGTGGGTCCATCCTTCTCAAATCCAGCTGGTTTATCAATTTTAAATTGATTATTTTCCCATTCCTCATCTTCAACCCATCGTCTAACATGGCCATCAATCGACTCTACTTTCTCAGTCACGTAACGTCTGCAATTTGCAAACTCTTCGACCACATCATGATACACTTTATTGCATTCATGATCTATTTTGTCGTCGAATTTACTAATTGCAGCTTCTGCCACTGCCAGACGTTCTATTAACTCTGAAAATGAATTTGGTTTGTAAGAGCTTACAATTGGTGACAGTTCAATCCTTTTAGGATTTAAGTGACACTTAACTCCAGAATAACTAGAGTTCATGAAATCAGAATTTTTAAGAGATTCTGATTCATTAACTTTTCCAGCATGCAAATCAATTTTTGATTCAAACTCGGACTTAAAAAATTTCCCCTTTTGACAGCTTTTATTCAGTCCCAAATTTAAATTTACCACTTGTTGTGATTTTACGATTGGAGTAGGTTTACCTTTTAACCGAGACTCAAACTTAGCCTCCAATTCTTTTAGTGCGGATGCACCAGACTCTGTATTTCCAGCTTTCTCGGACTTATTAAACTCGGACTTTTCGGCCACATCGCTGTCAATTTCTTCCAATTCGTCGAACTTAAAGGGTTGAGGCGTTTCCTGTCGACCAGAAACGGACTCGGCCTCCATGGCTTCATCTTCTACTCGAGCTCTTTCTATCTCTCTTTTCAGAGACTCCAGCATGGATGAAGATAATGTTGAATTATCTAGAAATATTATTAACAAATGAGTCACTTATTTGACGAACAACAATCAAAATAAATTTCTCAGCAATAATTTAAGGCAATTTTAATTAAGCACACTCAAGTGACGAACAGCAATCAAATGAGTATGGTTACTTGCCTGACCCATGATTGGTCTGTAGAATTTTCAGTATACACAGTGCAGCAGCAACAACATACACAACACTGCATATACCGGTCGACAATATACTTGGGACTGAAAAGCATGCTTTATGAATTTCTTTTGAAATTCATTACGTACGTATAAAGTTTTAATTTTTAATCCAACAACTAACGTTAGTAATTCGAGCTTTTACCTATTTCATATTTTTGACCACTTGACGTCACAATACGAACACATCCAGCTTCATCTATGTCTGGGAAAATATAATCATCCGGATGATGCTCGGAGATCCCCAGCTCTTGATCTTGGAGTAGCAGAAATAGAGCTACATTTTTCTGATCTGTTTAAATCAATCAAGTTAATTATATATAATTAAACTTTATTCAAGCTTAAATTTATTCAAGCTTTAAAATTTAAATTAATTAAATTTCACCGGTTTGCAATTTTGTTTTAAATAAATATTTTCTCGGCTCGAAGGATCCATTCGCACCGAGATTTATTTTAAAACGTACAATTATATGTATTCCAGCATTGTTTTAGATCGAGCAATTTGTTTCGCGTGTAGTTTTGTGTTGAAAGTTAAGAAGAATCTTTCATCACGCTTACAACTACACGCACCAACAGTATATACATACTGTATTGATCTCATATACAGAGATCGTATTTGGCGCATCATCAGCCCGTATGTGTATTTACGAGTCGGCGCTTCCTAGTATTTGCATGCGCTGCCGAGTCAGCCTGCGACAAGTTCAGCGCCAGCGCCAACACCAGCGCTAGCATTAGCCGTATACTTGCGCTGTCTCTCTCTCCAGAGATTCAATATGGCGCGGCGTCAGCCTGTGCAGGCGACCACGACTCGCCGCTCTCGCTCTCTGACATTTCCGCGTGGAGCCGAGTTTATTCGCACGCGCTCAGCGCCAGTGCCATCAACATTGGCAGCGGCAGCGCGATCATCAGCGCCAGCGCCAACGGCAATACGCGCGGTATCGGCAGCGCTAGCGCAAGCAGCAATACGCGCGGCATCGGCAGCGCCAGCGCAAGCGGCAACACGCGCGGCATCGGCAGCGCCAGCGCAAGCGGCAACACGCGCGGCATCGGCAGCGCCAGCGCAAGCGACAACACGCGCGGCATCGGCAGCGCCAGCGCAAGCGGCAGCTTTCGGCGTAGCCTATACAGCAACAGCGGCAACGGCAGCGCGATCGTCAGCGCTAGCGGTCATTCGTTTGTTTTTCAAACGTCGGAGAGACTCGCGCGATTCCCAGAATCTCGATCAGCATCGCGTCGCTTTTCGGACTTTATATTTGATCGAATTTTACACTCACCTCTCGTTTTGAGATCGTGCATGAAACTCAGACTTTTCTTGTTGGCCATTTTCGAGCTGTCGGTGGCTGTAAAATCAACTGATAAAGCCGAAAAATCGATGTAGTCAAGCAGTCCTGAATCGACCAAATGTAGTCGAGCAGATGAGGAGGAGATGAAATCTCGAGCTGCGTCGCGTCGCACCGCACACCTCCGTTACACGCTGAGCCGAGTCGAACTGAATATTTCACTTACTCAAGCTAAAAGAAAACAACACTAAAATCACAGTCACACACGAATTCGACCTTCCGCGTAAACACAAGGCAAGCTTCTTCCATGCGCAGTGGAAGCGTGCTGGGCCCATAACCTGTTGAGGTTTTATTTGTGTAACGCGGAAATAAATAATAGACCAGGATCTTACTTAGTATACTTATTTATTATCAATAAATGATCGAGCTGTGTATCTGAATTTTTTTAATCAATGTAGGAGCTTGCTCTCTGTCGAAAGTCCGTCGGACAACTGCCGAACGGTCTCGCCGCTCCTCGACGCTCAGTCCTTAGGAGTGGGGGGGGCTCATAGAGCTCTGTGCAGGCTGAAGCTGCTCGCTTACAGATCCTGATAATTACATATTAAAAAAATGTTATAAAATAAATTTCTATGACTCTAGTTGGAAAATAAATCAAGTTTAAAAATTTTAAATTAATATTTATGTAGTTTACAGCTTTTAGTTTCAAATCTTTACTTAATTAAAATCTTTACTTAATTAAAAAATTCCATTGTTTATTATTATTTGAGGCCATTGGTCTCACAGTTTAATATAATGATTTGAGTATTACGCATTATAGGATAATAGGACGATAAATTAACTATATTAAAAATTTTATGATACTCTTAATTACACTGACATTTAGTGGTTCATCGATTATCTTAAATATTAAAACATACATACAAATAACCAAAAATGAGCTTAGAATGATTGCAAGATTAAGTTTGAATTCTTCAAAAATTGGTCAAGGACAGTAATAAATACATATAGAATGAAAAATCGATTCAGAGATTTTTTAACGGTGTTTCATTAACAAGTTAATTTGGTTAACCTTGCATAATTTGAAGATGGTATACATCGTTATCTATGATAGGACGGGGCGGCAAGTTTTTCCGTCAAAAAATTGCGTTCTACATGATAGAATTTGTTCCTGTTTTTTTTAAATGTATGTAAATCAACAGAATTTAAATCTCATATATAATTGTATATAATCGTCCTGGACATAGATTTTGAATGAAATAAGGATAGCAATACATTTACTGAATTACTAAGTAGAGTAGATTGTACATCCGCTCGTAGCTTCCATAAATAAATGAAAAAGTTTTCATGAGGCGAAACAATCTTGTTAAATTACATAATAATTTTAGACAAACATGATATTACTACATATTATGGGCACATTTGTCATGTGATAATGTCATGTAAGAACATCATACCATTCTATTACATGTACAGAACGTGGCAGCAGTCGCAATTATTCAAAGTTTTAATTGTACCCGACTGTACCTTTTCACAGGCTATTCACCTTTTCACATGCTGCAATTTGATTGAGTGTTTATATGAACACATATATTTATAATCCTTCCTCAATTTAATCGGTTATTTATTTATTTGGAAACAATTACTTTTTATAACAAAAACTTGCCAATTTATTTATTGATATCATAACTTTCTTTTCTTAAAATTAAAATGAGAATTTATGTCAAATCGAAGGTATAGATAATCGAAGGAGAAGTGACACTAAAGAAATGGTAATCTGTCCAACAGACCCTTAACGCGAAGATGGTTACACGTTCATATTTTCATACATGAGAGTTTCGGATTTTTTAGCTTGATGTATAAGCATCATGATTTGAGTGATTGTGATTAACTCATTGAATAGGTAAAAGAAGACATTCATCCTAACATAATTATTTGTTTTCCAACTTGATCTATAAGTATCACATATTCTTCCAGTATTTGTGTTCGATCACTTATTCACAAGAGGAAAGAAGATATATTATTTGTTGATCTGACGATTATAATATCAACACGTCTTAAGAGTATGCAGTAAAGCTACTAGTATTTTGTCTATATAAGTGTTATCAAGATCTTTAATTTCCATAATTAAATAACTGTATAGAATACAGCATTTATAATTTCGACTACATAAGAGTTGTCGAAGTTTGAAAATTAAAGTTGAATTTTAGAGTAAGCTCTAAGAATTTTTATTTTGTCTGTATGAATGTTAATAAAACTTTGGTTTTGTCTGCATAAGTGTTATTAAGAGTTTTATTTTACATTAAGGTTATCAAGAGTTGTAAGATTAATCTTTAATTTTCGCTATATACTTTTTAATTGTGAATTTTTTTAGAGTGAATTTATTTTACTGTAACGTCCTACGACGGTAGTTATTTATTTATTTTTAAATCTATTAATTGTAAATTAAAATACTAGCTTTTCAAAATTCAAATCGTAACATGGATTATGTAAGTTTCAAGAGTTTTGTTGATTGTCACACTTTTAAAGCTAAGAGCTCAGCTAACGCTGAATTTGCGAAAACGCTGACTAAGCGTTGTACTTTTGAAAGAAACCGCAATATCGTATGTAGGATTACAAAATGTTTAAATTAATATTCAATATTGTTGTAAATTTGTAAACCAAGTTCAGGCTTTAAAAGCGTCAAATTGGCCTCGTTTTAATTAGTCTCGTGTTTAAGTTCGAACTCCGTACCTCGCGGTTCGTAAATGTGCGGAGATTTTTATTGTACAAGTATGCAATTGTGAATTAAGAAGGAAATACATAATCAATCAAACTAGAAAACGAAACTGAGAGTGCAACCATTTACAACAAAAGCTATCATCCATTATCAAAATAAGACGAGCAAGCGAAAAGAAAAAGACGAGGACAGCAGAAGCAGCAAAACAAGACAAGAGAAACAGAAAAAGGTAAGTCAAATAATTATACTACAATACATATCGGAGCGGGTAACGAGTCTAAACCTAGCCACTTGTCACAATTCTATAAGCGCTCTCAATAAATAGTTGAAATACAATATTCACAATAATACTGTCCTAGCTATGAGGTGAGAGTGTAGGTGGGACGTAACATTACAATTGCTAAGGTTAAAAAAACTATTTATTAGTTTTACAAAAGTTTAAGTATTGGTAATTAAAAATTGTACTTAAAAGTGTATAAGTGAATTTATTTTGAAAACTCAAAATTCAAGAAAAATCCAGACGGTAGGTGCCACAAGAGGTTGAGTGCCTGAATCATCTACTCATGGAAAATACACATTTAGAAGAACGAAGAAGAGAGGAAAGTTTTTTCATGGCAAGAGGCGAAGAGAAAACCAGTCAGCGCAAACACCTGTAAATCGTCAGCAACCACAATCAAGAGCATCGAGCATCAATTGAACTTCAAGAAATCATCAGTAACTACATATAAGTACAGTGGCTGACATTTCAAAACATATACATTGAATTACATGATATACTTGATACAAGAATTGCATTGATGATGGCGAATCACAAGTGTACAAAGCTTTTTGTACTGTCAAACCAAATGAAGAGGATTTCACCTTTCAGAAGAAAGAATGTATTGGACACGAGTAGAAGAGCATAGCAACAAGACTAAGAAACCTCCAGAACAGCTTAGTAGAAAAGAATTTATCGGATGGTGTAGTCTTTAGTGAAAAAAAACCATCTAACTGCTCTGAGAATTGAGCAATAGACAAAGTATTATGGTAATGTTATTCAAGACCATAATGATTCAGTTGAAAAAATATCGAATACCATTTGGACATCATCTTTCACAAAAAGTCAACTAATCAAAAATCCAGACACCATCTTTGTCAAGCCGGAATAAGAAGTTGGTGCAAATCGTTGTTGGTAAGTAGTCAAAGTCAACAAAAAGCTGAAGAATTTTCATTACAGAGAGTTTGACAGATTCTAACTTGCTTGATGCGTAGGAGGCTACACATAAAACATTATAACTAATCCATTTGGAAGCATCCGTCTGACAGGAGAGTAGCAGAATCAATATTACAAGCACGCAAAGCTCGAAGTAAGAGAAATCTTTCAGATTATGATTCTTACAGAACTGATGCACAGTGAAAACTTAACTCTACATTTTATTCGAATACACTACACATATACAATCAAGCCTACATAATCACACTTCCTATCACACAATAGCAGACAAATGCTGCTAAATCACTGAAGAAAAGTGGTTGTTAATCTGCAAGTGCCGCGTATCCGCCAAGGCCGCCGCCGTACCTGCATACGAGGAACGTCCAAAACGAATGGGTATTACGGACTAAGATAATCTGCTTAATAAATCAACTACTGTTAATCCGCAAATCCACACCTGTTCAATCCTTTACTATCTCCCCGGCTCAAACGGTCCTGACGAATAGGAGTGTCAGCCATGGCCTGAAGACTTGCTCGAGGTATCCGCGACGCGTCAAGGCGCTCTTAACCAGAAAATCAGACGTGACGTGAAGCCTCGAAGATTACGGGAGGATGAGAGGACGACGAGGAGAACGACGCACCACACACCACACCACGACCCAGAGAGCGAACGCAGCGAGCCAGTCATTACCGTGCCGCGCATTCCCCGCTCGCGCCGTCATCGCCGTGGTCGCGCAACTTTCCCCCCTCGCGTTTCCCGCCCACAATATATACATTTTTTAAGCTCTAGATTTTAGATTTCTACTTATATTGTAATCTTATATACCTATTCCTAACTACAACTTTAAACTATTTTAGTCTCAATCTTAGAGTGTATAAGAGGAAATGGAATTCGCCAGAGTTGTAACGACTCACACACACATTTGTAATAAACAAGTAACACCACTTCTATGTCAACAATCATTTCTAATCGTAATTTTTTAAAACACAACGTCATTGTACGTTAAAGGATAGATACGAAGAGAGGAAGCGTCGCAGCATCAAACGGTACCAGTAGCGACAACGCTTCGAGGGAGCTTGAACTCGACGCTACCCTCACTCCGCCGATTCTCTCCCCCACAATAGGAGGGCCTAAGGCCACCGCGTAGGCGTTATTTTTAAATCTTAAGTTTTGTCATCAAAATTTTAATTGGAGTAGCTCTCTCCGAAGGGTTTTTCCAGAGAGAAAAGGGGGCTTTTCCGAAGACTCTGAGCGACAGCGACGCATTCGGCATGACTCTCTCCACCGTGGTGAGCAGTTGTACTCTACTTTTCAATTCTTTTAAATAAATTCAATTGAACTTACAAATTTGTTTCAAAAATTTAATTACAACCGCGTCCATGCGTTTCTATCCTGTCTTCCACCCCGAAGCCTCTTTTGCTGAACGATAGGGTCCAAGGTTTGCACCTATTTCAAAACCTGCAACTAAATCGCAACGCAACCTCCTAACGAGGAAAAGTAAGTCTTCTTTAATTTCCAATATTTTTCTTAAAATAATTTTTTTCACAGGCAACTTGCCTTTACGTGACCTAACTTCCGATACAAGTAAGAGCCAGTGCCGGGGGCTCGCGCAATTAAACTTACCCTAAAGAGAATCTGGTAGTCTGCATCTCGGACAAAACTTGCCGTTGAAGAAACAGAAAGATTTTCTCAAATTAGAGTCTAATTCATTCTCGTAAATAATTTCCCGCATTTGCAAATATTAGTTGTTCAGGCCCTAGCTGCCGTTGCAACCGATCATTAACTGACAATCATCTAAGTTTTTTCAGTAGGGAACCTTATACTTGACTACGTTTTACCTTGAAAGGGTTTTTTGTTGGGAGGGGGGGGGGGACAAATTTCACTACTTTTAAAAGAAATGCAATACATTTAACAATCATGTTATAGTTAACATCTATTAAATATATTATAAATTTCTAGCTTTTAAGGTAGGATCTATTTAAAGCATTTCAGTTGCTAAAGTAGAATTTATTTATGAACAGCAATATATTCACTAAAATCATCTAACTGGGCATGGCAAAAAATTCAACCCCATCATCATTTGTTCAATGTTTCCCTACTGCAAAAGCTCAGGTGAGATGTCACATAATCTATCAAGTGAAAACTCACCTGAAACCTCACATCAAAATCTCATCTAACCAATTTTTACCGATGTTTCGTTCATTATATATTTAAGACCATTCTTAGTCAATTAGTGACTATTTTCGAAAAATTCGAAATTTTACCACATGTATCTAAGTCCGAAATTCAATAAAATACAAAGTACAAATTTTTAAAACTTTTCTAAGTTCGATTTCTTCTAAAATTGTCACCAATAAATCGATAAAAATCAGTTAAATGAGCGTTAGATGATTTTCGGCGTGAGGCCTCAGGTGAGATGTCACCTGTGATATCATTTGAGATCTCAACTGAGATTTTCTAATAAGGAGTGTAGATAACACTCAACATTTTCAACAATAACCTTCTAACACGGATCGCAGATATTCCCAGGTAGGATAGGACGCAATGGAATGATATGTTGTAACGTAATCCAATAGAGTCGTTACGGTAGTGTAGTCGCGAATAAATTTCCCTTTTTGCAGTAAATAATTGTTTTTGTTTTTCTATACTTTAACTCGGTTATAATTTTGGGAAATTATATGTTGAGAATTTTGAGAATTTTTGAAGCATTTATTTCTTTGGTACAGTTCATTAATTTAAATCTTAATTATGCCAATTTATTCAAATGAGTGGTAAAAATAATTAATTTAAAAAAAATCCAGAGGGAACAATAATTACTAGGAATCGTTTAAAATCAAATCCAGAATTAAGGTCTTCGTTAAGGAGTCCGTTATCAGGTAACATTTTTAAGAAAAGTCAAAAAACTGTGAGATCTCCTCCAAATACAGCATTAAAATCAACCGATTCAGCAAATTTGAAAATATCTATACAGCTAAATACGAGTGTTATAAGCAGTAATACAAATCAACAAAATGAAATTTTAAATTCAACACAGAATCGTACTTTACAGAACAACGAATTGATAGATTTTTCAATTGAAGAAAGTCATTATTCTGATATTGGGGGTTTTGAAGCAGAACAGAGTTTAATTACAGGTATATCTAAAGATCTTCAATATACATTGGATGAAGGTTATAAATCAACAAATTCGAATTTATCCGTTGCTAGTAGTAGTTTAGAAAATACTAATCATACTGTAATTAATCAAAGTTCGCTGATAGATCAATGGGAAAATTTTAATATTGATAAATTCATTAATACCATTGAAAATAAGCAAAAATCTTTAGAAAAAGAATAGTTAAGTTTGCAAGAAGAAGTAGAATTAGTTCATAAAGCAGATACTAGTTTATCAAATTTTGCTTTGACTAATTTGGAAAATTCGAATTCTACTCGTTTGTTAGAATCAAATACAATTATTAGTGATAATTCTAGTATAAAGTCATTTAATTTAAACATGACGGGTAATAGGAATGATCAACAAACGGCGGGAAGACCGATAAATTGCAGTTTGAATGAAATAATCTCTTTGATTCCTGAACATAATGGCAAAAATATGTCACCAGCTGAATTTATTAGGAAAATAAAAAATTTGAAAAATCTCGTATCTAATGTTAATGATGAATGTATTACAAATATAATTAAAATGAGATTGAGTGGTGAAGTAGGTCAAGCATTGAATCATAATAATATCAAATCTATTGATCAATTGTTAAAATCTGTAAGAATTTTATATCCAATACAAAATGATATACATGAGTTATATGCAAAATTATGTAAAATAATGCAAGCGGATGGAGAAGGTGTTTTATCTTATGTAAATCGTATAAGAGAATTATTGTATAAAATAAATGAAATAAAAGAATTAGAAGAACTTACTAATGATGAGAAACAACGTTTTAAAACTCAATTGAATAATGATGCGGCAATTAGTTGTAGGAAAGGTTTAAGGCCTGAAATTAGATATGAGTTAGGGAATGAAATTACGATTGATGATTTTAGTCGGGGCAAGTTAGCATTTTTGCATTAAGTTTCTTCTAACTTTAGTTTTATGATTGAAATGTGTTATTGGTAACGTACTGAAAATAACCTTAAAGTCTCGACTTCGGGTCAGGTCGGGAACATTGTTATTATTGCAAAATAAACTTCAAAAATGCACTTTCTTAAAGCTTTTCGTAAATAACTTCTTTATGACTCATTTTATGTAAAAAAAGATAGAGATGAAAATTGTTCAGAATTGAATTTTGTATAAGGTACATATATTCCCGACTGCGAAATTAAGTTTTTTCATCGTTAAATTGTTAAACAAAAAAATTTTTTTTTTAAATTTCATATTGCTACAGATTTCACAAAAAATTTTTTTTCATTGGGTGAACACCTATAGATGAGTTTTGGTACGAATAATTTAAAAATCGATGTCCGATCTTGATATCTCAAAATGGCGTCTTATTGCAAAATTATTTAGCCTAAAATTTCAAATTCATCTCCAAATTGTCCATGGAACGATAATTTGATCCAACCACCTTTAATCGATAGCTTACGACGTACTTAAAAAACGCTAAAAAAAAATTTTTAAAAAATTAATATTTAACAACATTTTTAACAATAAATAATTTTTATTTTCGCCAATTTTGAAGTTAGACGAGTGCAGTAAAGTGCATTTTAAAGTACGTAAAAAACCATGAATTTTCATGTAAACTTTGTTTGGATCGGACCAATAGGAACGAAGATACGAAAATTTTTTCAATCGACGCTCACGCCGAAACTATCTTAATAATTTTTGATGAAATTTAGTATACAGCTTGCTCAAAATATACTCTAAATGATGGCATTTTACTCGATAGTTGTAATGGACCTATTTCGTGCAAAACGACCGATGAAAGAATGTGAAATTACGGTACGGTAATGCTTTTTTTTTAATTTTATATGTTTTTTTCTCAGCTTTCATGTCGTGTTAAGGGGTTATGCCTGAGTTAAACCTGTATAAAAGACATTAATAAGTAATGGGCTGAAAAAAATTATTTATTCATAGTATGAAAAAAAATCTTTCTCCTACTTAAAATGTAGGTATTAAACATATTTTTAACTATTTTTAAAAAATGATATATCTATACTTACATTGTAAACAATTACATTTATGAAAGACTAATTTTCAGCACTTTTTTCCCTTTGCCGCAGGATATCTCAAGATCCGGATGATGAATTGACACCAGACAGGATGGAAAATCTCCTTAATATGTTTCTTCACAGCTTAAGCGGAAGACTTTTCTATCAAATATAAATTATAAATATTTAGTAACTCATAAATTGATTATATTGGTTATTATAGTGAATATTACATATATTCACAGGCGTAACATTGACTTTTACCTTGTATTAGTCAATTCTGCTCCGCTTAAGCTGTGAAGAAACATATTCAGAAGATTTTCCATCCTTTCTGGTGTCAATTCATCATCGGGATGCTGAGATATCCTGCGGTAAAGGACCTAAAATCATAAAAATGGCAAAACTGAGAAAAATGCATTTAAAGTTTATCGAGACACTTATGTATATTTAACTGGTAGTACTTACATGAACTGCTTGGCATATTTTTCTTGTACTTTGGCATAAGATACCTGTATATTAAGGTGTGTATGAAGACCCGGGTGCTGTACATGTAGATATACTAGTATCGAAAGCTGAAATTGAAATGTAAGTTTTTAGTAAGCATTCGCAGTCAGCATATTTTAGATGAATATAATTATTGTCATTCCTTACCATTACTTTATAGGATCATTAGCAATTACAGTAGACTTTGAGACCATCATATGCATCTTCACATAGACTTCTTATAACACATAGGCATCTTCTCGTACACAAGAGATTTATAGCCCATATACCTGAAACAATGAATACACTCACAAAGAACAGATTCTTTACAAATAATATGTCGTTTATAGTACAAAACACTTATCTAAAGTTGAACACTAGTGAGACTCAGAAGTTATCACAACAGCACAACATCCAGCTTGCATTAAACTACAGACAGCAGACGAAACAGCTGATGTCTGAATGTAATCTCGACTAGGTCGGTAAAACAGTGATTTCCTTTTCTATATGCTGTAAGGTGCCATGTTTTTAGGCGGTAATTTAAATTTGCACATATCTTTAATTAAAAAACTAAATTTAAATTACAAAACTAAATTTAAATTCTAAATTTATTTTATTTTGAACATTCAAAATAAAAAAAAATCTACGATTTCATAAAAATTAACTATTACAGTACGTAATGATTTAGTAAACAATTTGTGCTTTTTTTGTTTAAATAAAATTGCATTTTCAAAAAGAATTTGTGAACACATTGAATGTTACATTTTCTACAAAAACGCAATTGTTTTGAATAATCAAAAGCGCTATAAGACAAAAAATGAACAATACGCAATTTTGAAAAATTGTATTTTTTTGATATTTTGCCTATAACTTTGTAACAGAATTCTTTCGGGCAAAAAGGACTAAGACAGCTCATTCTACAGTACATTTGCTTTAAAAAAATCAAATAAAAAAAATTTTGATTTTTTTTTAATTTTAACTCAGGCATAACCCCTTAATGAAATTGTCGTAGCTGCATTACAAATACTCGAAATTGACTTGGTTTCTGGAAAAAAAACTTTTTTCGCTGTATACACTATACGTACATGTATATATTGTGCAACAAAATACATTTATGATTATATATATCAGTACAAGAATAATAACTGCTTACTATTTTGGTAGTATATATTACTTTTAATGTTTTTGCCACATAGATTATCTTTACATGTATATAGTATACTATAAAACATATTTATGATTATATGCATGTGTTTGTACGTGCATGCGTGCATGCGTGCGTGTGTGTGTACATAAATAGGTAAAGAACATGTTTTTTATTCATTTATTCATTGACACACACATATATATGTATATACATACACACATGTATATAATCATAAATATGTTTTGTAGTACAGTATATACATGCAAGGATAATCTGTTCAACAAAAATATTAAAAATAATATGTACTACCCTGTGAGAAAATTAAGCAGGTAGTAGGCAGAATCTGTCAAATTTTCTGTTCAGTGGGCAGAATATGTGACAGATTCTGCGCAAAAAGAGCGGCTGTGAAGGGATATATTGGGCCACAGAATCTGCGCAGATTCTGTTGCCCCATTAATTTGAGGATTTGATAACCTACAATTAATGTGACCAATATCAGTCGCAGCCTACATGCAAATAAGGGTAATATAAAAAAAGTTACAATACAAAATTAAGAAATATAACAATTTTTACAAATAAATTTTTTTATTTAATTTTAGGTATAAAACTATTAAAAATTTTAAACAGTTATGAATATTTTTACAAAATTACCTAAATAAATATTAGAACTATTCATCAATAAATACTTATTTAAATCGCGCGCACGCCTGTCTTCGACAGAGACTTTAATTAATATACAATTAATTTTTCCATTTGGCAATGTTGGTGAATACGTCGGTTAATGCAGCATTGAAGTCTTCACGACCAGTAGACAGGGACTTGTCTCTTCTTAGCGTAGTTATTGCAGCTACAAACAAAATACAAAGTAAAAATTTAAATCACGTACAATTAATAAGCAATAGAAAAAATATTAAGTACAATATAATAGTTACCTTCGAATAAAGTACACAATTCAGTCGGTCTAAACATATGTTTAGTCTTCGTAAGTGCTGATCTCCTTATGGCAGTAAATTGTTTAGCCAAGTCCTTGGAAAAAAATTTTTTAGCCATTTTGACTATAGATTTGTTGATTCCAAAATCTCTATCAGCACAAGCTTTTACTACAGTGTACTGAAAAATAAATTATATCATATTAGCTTAGAATATCATAGTTAGATATATTTAACATGATAAAATACAACTCACAATATCTTTTTTGAAAAACTTATCCAATCTAAGCTTTTCTTCAAACTCCTCAAAATCTTCATAGGATTGCATTGGGAGTTTAAGCTTATGTTTTTCTTCAACATCACATTCTGGCTTCTCTAAAATGTGCTTATCTGATAGGAAATCAGCAGTCGCACATTGCTGGACTTTTAAAGAAGCTAAATCAACTTGAAGTGTCCGCATACCTTCACACAACTCATTCAAACGAGCCAGGACTGACACCTCGAAAGCTGTAAAATCCAAAAATATCTTTAATTATTGTTATTAAGTATATTATTTAAGAATTTACTCACGTGTTTTATATTCCACATTAGAATAATAGATGGGGGCATCGATTATGTCATTTGCTTCCAATTCAATTCCTTTGTCAGTTTCTGTTGAATCTGAACATTGAGGAGTGAGGTTCTTACGGTGCACAGGTTCCATGGTTTTTTTGGTCCTGGAGTCCTTGGCTGAATCATCTGATTCATGGTCTGCATCGAAATCTAAATACATATTTTGGTATATTGTTTGAAATCATGTAAGCGTGTCAACAGGAATATTAATTTGTACATAAGACTTACCCAATGCATTCAGATCAGCATCTTGGTCGAGAAGAGGTTTCGATGTGCCTGCTGTACTTGAGGATGCCAGGTTCATTTTAAACTTCTTAGCTTCATCCATAAGTTTTTGACGCTTCACAGCAAGTGTGAATTTTGTCTGTACATCAGATATATTGTTCTCTGATTCCATCGTCAAGACATGATCTTCTTGCTCAAGCCTTTTAATTTTCTTTAAACCTTCTTCATAGGTATCTACAGAAATTAAACGCTTGATCAAATAAGGGTACGGGTACATAAAAATTAAGAAAACTTTTGTGGACACTTACTTGCTCGCCCAAGTGGCTCTATTGAATAAGTAGGCCAGTCCTCCGGTGCATCAACATCATTTCTCGTCAAATCATGAATTAATTGTAGATCTTCACTGGAGTATGGAACGTTACTGCCAGAAGGTGCCAAATACTTGGTGACGTTCCTCCCTTTACTTTGATCAAAACTGATCCACTTAGACGGTACTATATCTACACTTTTTCCAGACTTGCGCTTCCTTCCTCTTTTAATGAAGAGTACAATACTAAACTTTTGTAATTGATAATCATCTTTTTCACTATCACTATTATCACTTGACATTTTATAAATGTATTAATATGTCTTTGTATCCCTATTAATATATCTGAAAGAAAGATTAATATAGATGTATGTTAATTAAGTATGTACTATTATATAAGTTTATTAGTATAAAAAATTTTTATGTAAATATTAATTGCCCATAAGGTTATTTTAATAGGAACTTATGAATAGAAATTGATGAATTTAAAATCTTTTACTGTACATTTTTCAGAATTATTTATTTATAAAAAAAAAGTTCATTTATAAAAAGAAAAGTATAAAATGTTATGAATAACAATATCGGATAGATAACAATTTTATTGTAACAAACTTACTGTGAATCGCGCGGGAAAGTAATATACTTTACAAAAAAATATATATATAAGTTAACATTAAGAGGTTAGATTGAGGTTATTCATTGCAGCAGACAGATTTGACAGCTAGCATGCATGGATATACCTATACTCATGATTGGATTGAATTTAAATTTTCAAGTACATTAGTAAAGTAAAACGTTACATACCTTATTACTAATTATAAATAAATGTATTTCATCATCTAAAATTACAAATGTTATTAATGTTGTAAAGGTACAACAAATAATCTTGAAGTTTCTTCTTTAGAAAAGTTGATGTGAAATTTCACAAGTTTTTGTTTGACGCTATCCAAAGGTAAAGATATAATTTGGTTTGAAAGATTATTTACTTGATACATATTTAATTCACTTGAGTCACACGGAACTTCAAAAATAGATTCTTTCCTTAAATATTTCTTCACGTCTATCAAACATCTTGCTTTATTAATGCAATTGAATTTCTGAATTTCAGCAACGATATTACCTTTTAAGAGTACGGTGTTGTTAGGATGCTTTAATGATAGTGTCCATCCACTGTACTTGATTTTCTGTGTTTCACCTTTCTTCTTTAAAAGTATTTCCATTTCTGAAGGCATCGCAATAGTTTCTTTTGTAAAATCCTTCTTTTCTTGGAGACGTCGACAGTATTGAGGCACTATTCGAGATGATGATCTAAGATCTCTACTTAAACTTCCTAAATAAGACTCGAACACAAAAGCACTAAGTTCACTTAACGAGCAACCAGTATTTTCTACATCATCAGCAACATGAACTAAATTATGTACATTTAATGACACAAATGTTTTTCCATATAAACTAATAGCTTCTTCAACAAACTGTGTAAAATATTTTCTTGCTCGTTCCACTTGGAAATTTCTCTTGTCAGATAAAAATCTGCAAGCCACTGTAAATAGCATTAAGTTATTGTACACTTCTTCTGAAAATAATTTTTTACAAACAACTGGAGCAGCATAGAGAGCAAAAAATTTGTACTCCACAGCTTTGTATTTTGTCCAAAATTCTGTTGATCTCATCTTGCGTGGAAATTCAACTGGTATATCAGCACTGATTAGAGCAGTTCTACGTAATAACTCAGATTTAATTGTTGAACTCACATGCACTCTATTCGTTGAAGGAGAAAGTAAGTACTCTAAAATTCTTTTCGTGCAGCCAAGATACAATAGATGCATTGGATCTAATATAAATTGTGAAATTAGATCCAACTGCTCTATAGCAAAAAGAGGAGTAGCACTGGTATGGCAATTCGGATTGTCAAAAGCACGAAACTTCTCATTTGTCCTTTTTTCAGCGTGAAGATCTAAGAACACTGTGACACCATCCTCCTTTTGACCAACCACTTCACACCGTTCACACCCATTAAATGCGACATGTCCTACTATACATTTTAAGAAACTTCTAGCTGGACTGTCGCAAACAAAATATTTTATTTTGACTTCAAACACTTTTCCTTTGATGATTATGCCATTTTCAAGTAGGTGATTCATTTCTTTAATAAATCGTTCTAAATAATTTTGACAGTACTTTGGTTTTCCTTTACCACTGTATATAGCAGCTACGAAAGGTGGATATAGATCTGGATCCGTGTATAGCTTAACTAGTATCGGCCAGACACTAATTGGGCTAGACTTGAAAGGGGACATACCATCGATGTTTACAATTAATTCGAACACTTGTGTATTTAGAAGGTTCACGTCAACTTCTTCTAATAACTGACGTTCAATACCAAAGTATTTGAACTCTCCTATTGAGTTATTAGATACAGTCATATCTTGTATGTCACTTAAATCCACTTTACACTTTAATAGAGATTTTACTGACTTAGGAATTGTTGGTAGGAGTCTTGCTTTCAGGATTTTCAACAATTTATCAGCACTCTTATGTGGTATCCTATTTGATACAATCCATTCTCGAATTTGTTGAATTTCTTGTGCTCCTTCTAATTTCATTTGGCAATCCTCATCACTGCTCGCACTATCAGAACTTTCAGATTTGTTCTCAGAATCACATACATCATTGTCACTGCTGTGATTGTTGCTGATTAGATCTTCAGCAAAATCACTCAAGTTTAATGCACGGTCACTGTTATCACCATTAACTGATAAGTCTATTGGATTCTTCACTTCAATATTTTCCAACTCACTGAATTTCCTGATACGCTGTTCCTTATTTTTTTCACTTACTTTTTTAAAATAACGCTTCCTCGCAGACTCCATTTCACTTCAATAATATTGAAAAATTGCTCCAAAATGCGAATCTAACCACAACGGTTTTGAAGCAATTTGGAGTCTTGCAGACGTATATATAGGTATAGGCCTGCGATCAGCTGATGCGCACGAACTTGATTTGTGTATTCTGCGTCTATAGTTATATGTGTAGCATGAGTAGCATAATATATATATCTATACTTTCAGTACCCTCTACTCGCGGAGTATATTTTACATACATTCGTAAGGCGGGAATGTATTATTTAAATAATAATTAAACAACATTAATTATATATGTTATTATAATTGTTAAAATGAGACATAGGATCTACAGCTCCTATTATTTAGTTCGTAAACTTGAGGTTATGAGAGCATTCACGACCTCAAGCAAACAACAGAATTTGCGCAGATTACCCCAAGAGATCCTAATAGATTCTGCCCGAAAATTCTGGGCAGGAGTTAGTTTTAAGGACATTTCTTATGGTGTATTTTCTCACAGGGTACTGAAATAGATAAAAGGCAATTTTATCTATCGTATTTGTATAAATAAATACGTACACATACTCCAATACATATATTTAATAAAGTCAGTACAACTCCAAAAATATACTCAAAATTCGAAGCAATAAATTCCAATTGAATCCAACTGATTTTACGGAGATTAATACCTTAATTTAATATAATATTAAAATAAAAAGCAGTTCTTATTCTTGTATTGATATATATAATCATAAATGTATTTTGTTGCACAATATATTCATGTACGTATAGTGTATACATCGAAAAGGTTTTTTTTCCAGAAAACAAGTCAATTTCGAGTATTTGTAATGCAGCTACGACAATTTCATTAACACGACATGAAAGCTGAGAAAAAAACACATAAAATTAAAAAAAAGCATTACCGTACGACCTCTGGTTGCCGAGAAAAGAATTTAACATCTAAAGTTCCCGAAAGCTGCAGCGGCGCTCCCCCCACCACCGCGCCGCCGGGCCGAAGCAGCCGCGCGGCCGCGCCCGCCAATTTCACATTCTTTCATCGGTCGTTTTGCACGAAATAGATCCATTACAACTATCGGGTAAAATCCCATCATTTAGAGTATTTTTTGAGCAAGCTGTATACTAAATTTCATCAAAAATTATTAAGTAGTTTCGGCGTGAGCGTCGATTGAAAAAATTTTCGTATCTCCGTTCCTATTGGTCCGATCCAAACAAAGTTTACATGAAAATTCATGGTTTTTTACGTACTTTAAAACGCACTCATCTAACTTCAAAATTGGCAAAAATAAAAATTATTTATTGTTAAAAATGTTGTTAAATATTAATTTTTTAAAAAGTTTTTTTTAGCGTTTTTTAAGTACGTCGTAAGCTATCGATTAAAGGTGGTTGAATCAAGTTATCGTTCCATGGGCAATTTGGAGATGAATTTGAAATTTTAGGCTAAATAATTTTGCAATAAGACGCCATTTTGAGATATCAAGATTGGACATCGATTTTTAAATTATTCATACCAAAACTCATCTATAGGTGTTGATCCAATGAAAAAAATTATTTTTTATGAAATCTGTAGCAATATGAAATTTAAAAAAAAAATTTTTTTGTTTAACAATTTAATGATGAAAAAACTTAATTTCGCAGTCGGGAATATATGTACCTTATACAAAATTCAATTCTGAATAACTTTCATCTCTATCTTTTTTTACATAAAATGAGTCATAAAGAAGTTATTCACGAAAAGCTTTAAGAAAGTGCATTTTCGAAGTTTATTTTGCAATAATAACAATGTTCCCGACCTGACCCGAAGTCGAGACTTTAAGGTTATTTTCAGTACGTTACCAGTAACACATTTCAATCATAAAACTAAAGTTATAAGAAACTTAATGATATTCCACATTTGAACTCCCTGACGCCCGGACTATTTAGCAATAAGAGCTATTGTTATAGAAGCTGAAATTAATCAACGCAAACATTCAGATTTCAGAAGTATAAATAATATGTATGGGAATGATATAGTTGAAGAAAAAAGTATTTTAAAAATAATGACTTGTCAATTCTGTGAAGCTCGGGATCATGAAGCATTATTTTGTCGTTTAACAGCTTGTATATATTGTAAAGAAAATGATCATTTTTCGGATAATTGTCGATTTGCTAAAAATAAGATTAGATTAATCTGTAAATTTTGTAGTCATACGGGACATTCTGTTAGTATATGTAGATTGAATAAAATGCAAAATAATCATTGTCAATTTTGTCAGGAAATGGGGCATAAAGCACCTCAATGTTCAATAGTTCGAAATTTTGAAATTTGTCATAAATGTAAAGAACCAGGTCATGATCCAATTAAATGTGTAAATTTGTCGGTGGATGGTAATTGTGCAATTTGCAATAATGTTGGACATGCTCCACAGAATTGTCCGGAACAATTTTGTTCTAGGTGTCAAAAAAGGGGGCATCCTACAAAGTTCTGTAAACTAGGTGAAAATAGATTTAGATTTTGTACTATTTGCGAAGCTATGGATCATGTTGCTACCGATTGTGAAGTAGCAAAAATATTAGTTACGGAAAGTAAAGCTAAGCAACAATATAAATGTCAATGGTGTGATGGATCTGGCCATACTGTTAAATTTTGTTGGAAATTAAAAGGATTATTACAAAATAATAATTATGATTCTAAGAAAAATAATTATCAACAAAATTTTCAACCACAAAATAGAAATGATTTTACTAATAAAGCTAATAAAAAAGTTTGTGAATATTGTAATGGTTCTAATCATGAAGTAAAAAATTGTCGAAAATGGCAGGCTTTGACATCTGATGTTGAAGAAAATTGTGTGTTTTGTTCACAGAAGGGGCATAGTATTAGTAATTGTGATAAGATTAAAATTTTAGAACAGAGAAAGGGTATGGTATGTGCAGAATGTAAGGGTGTGGGTCATACTATTGAAAATTGTTTTAGAAAACAGGGAAACTTAAAATCTCTTCCAGGAAGAAACGCGTAAGAAGAAATTTAGAAAATAAGTCGTTCCAAATTGAGGTAAATAAAGAGAAAATTTTTGAAATAAATAAATTTTTAGTGACGAATGATAATGGTAATTTAAGTAATGTTGATATTTTAGCTAATAGTTATGTTTTAAAGTTAGAAAATTTATTACAATATATTGAAGTACAAGATGTAAATTCTAAGGCTATTTTTAAGTTATTAATAGATAGTGGTGCTCAATTAAACATTATTAAGAATAACACATTATTATCTAGGGAAATAGATACTGATAATAAAATCCTAATATCAGGAATTACTTATAATGCTTTGAGAATTTTAGATTTGATTAAATTTCCAATTAATAAAATATATTTTGATTTTCATGTTGCACCAGATGAGTTCTCTATTCCATTTGATGGAATTTTAGGAATTAAAACTTTATTACAACAAAAATTAAGATTGGATAAGGGTTATTTGGATATTAACGGGCAAAAATTTCAACTAAAATCAATTATTAATAAATATCATATTAATACACATATAATTCCTAAACAGGAAGTTAAAGAAGCTATTACTACAATAATTTTTGAAGAGTGTGAAGTTTCTGAATTAATTCCTGATTTTGAAATCCATTGTGAAAATGCAAAAGTAACTTTAGTTGTAAATAAAAATGTGGAAAGTTCTATTATTACAAATTTTGATGTAAGAAATGATAGTGAAAATATTTCTATTTTTAAAATTTGTCAGAAAATTAATTTACATGAAGATATGAAGTGTATATTAAATACAGTTAGTGAAATAAATAATAACTTAGAAATGAATGATTTTGAAATTGAGAATTTTAGCATTATAGAAAGCAAGATAAATGCGCGTGAGAAAAGCAATTTGATTGATTATTCGAATAAATCCAAAATGAATATTGAAAGTTTTATTGGTAATATAAACACTTGTTTAAAGAAAGTTGATATTGATTCAGATGAAGAATTTATTGAATATGATTATCCCACGGTTTGTAAAATACTTGAAGATTCTGTTGAATTAGATTCTAATGAGAAATTGTGTAAATTGGAAAATACAATAAATTTCTAACGTTTGATATTGAGGATATGCCGGAAAATTATATAGGAAATTTTAATGCTGAATTACCTAAAAAAGAAGAAACTTTGCATTGTGGATCTATTTCTTTAAATACAGAAAATGAAATTGATAGGTTAAGCAATGAAAATTTTAATGAAAGACAACAATTACTGAAAAACATTGTCGATTTAAGTCATTTGTCTAATAAAAAGAAAAAGGTTATTGAAAGTTTAATAGTAAAAAATAGTGATATTTGTTGGTTAGAGGGTGAATGTTTTGGTATTTGTAATATTGAAGAACATGAAATTAATTTAACGGATGAAAAGCCAGTTTATGTTAAGCAATTTCCGTTAGAATATAATTTAAAACAAATTGCTATAGCTGAAACTAAAAAATTAATATTAAATGATTTAGTAAGATCATCTACTAGTGCATTTAATGCACCTGCTTTTGTTGTTCCTAAAAAAGGTCTAACTAAAGATGGTAAAAAAAATGGAGATTAGTAATTGATTATAGAAAATTAAATGCTAAAACTATTCCGGATCCTTATCTTTTACCTAATATCACTGAAATTTTTGATAGTATAGGTAAAAATAAGTATTTTACTACAATTGATATGGTATCAGGTTTTCATCAGGTAAGAATGAAAGAATCAGACATTCATAAGACAGCCTTTAGTGTACATCCCTTATGGAGATTTGAATTTAAGGTACTTCCCTTCGGTTTAGTTAATAGTCCTAGGGTTTTTCAGAGAATTCTAAATTCGGTACTTGGTGATTTATTAGAAAAAGGATTTTGTTTTGTTTACATTGACGATATTATTATTGTAGCGAATTCAATCGAGGAACATAACGAACGGTTTAATTTGATTGCTGGAAAACTAAGGGAAGCGGGGTTGAAGTTAGAAATTTCCTTTGCCTAAAACGATGAGAAATATTCGAGAATTTCTAGGTTTGACAGGCTATTATAGGCGATTTATTGATAATTTTGCGGACATAGCAAAACCAATAATTCAACTTTTAAAAAAAGAGGAAAAATTTCTTTGGAATGAGGTTAGACAAAAAGCTTTTGATGAATTAAAAAAAGCATTAACTTCAGCGCCGGTTTTACAATTTCCGGATATGAGCAAACCCTTTATTATCACAGCTGATTCGTGAGGCTATGCGTTAGGATGTGTCCTTTCTCAAGGAAAGATTGGGGAAGATAAGCCAATTGCTTTTGCTTCAAGACTTTTGAAAGCGGCAGAGAAAAATTATCATACTTATGAAAGAGAAGCGTTAGCAATTATGTTTGCAGTAAAAACATTTAGAAATTATATTTATGGAAATAAATTTTACATAATTACAGATCATAAACCATTGTTGTCATTTAAATCTGCAGATAAAAATTCGCGAGTTCAAAGGTGGCGTTTAAAATTATTGGATTATGACTGTGAAATTATTTATAAACCGGGTAAAGTCAACACTAATGCGGATGCTTTGTCCAGAAATCCTATAGAAAATAGTCAAATAAATGTTGTTACGAGAGCTCAAAAAGCAAAAGAGTTGAAAGATTTAAATAGTAAAGAAATTTTGACTAATGATATGAAAATTCAAAAATTAAATGAGGATAGAATTAAACAAAAGCTAAGGAAATATAGTAGACGAAATAAGGTTAAAAGTACAATATTTAATGATCAAGGAAAATTATATCAAAGTGAAAATAAATCTGAAAGTATTGTATTTACAAAAAAATCTATAGAATTTAGGAAAGATAATTTAGTACATTTCATAGATAAAAATAAACAAGCATTAGATAGAAATACAAGTAGATTTATAGACAAACTTAATATTACTGTCAAGGCAATTGTGAATGATATTGAAATCATAGATTTAAATGTTTATAAAGTATTTGTATTATACATAGATGTAGGTCAATCAGCAATAATTCTTAAAAATAATATTTATAAAATTTTTAGTTCATTAAAACAAATTATGTTAAATAAACAAATATATAGTTTCAGTATATCTAAAGATTTGCAAATAATTAATTTAAATTGGATTGATATTGAAGACATTTTATTTGAAGTTTTTAAAAATAGTGAGATTAAAATAATTATTTGTTTAAATTATATAGAATATGTAGATATACATAATAGAGATAAAATATTTCAAGAAAATCATTCTAGTACTATTGGGGGTCATTCAGGTGTAAAAAGAACGTATAATAGAATAAGGAATAAATATTTTTGGGAAAATTTAAAAACTGATATTGAAAATAGAATAAAAAATTGTGATGATTGTCAAAGAAATAAGTTGAAAAGAGTAAAAACTAGGCAACCAATGGTGATTACAGATACACCAATTAAAACATTTGACAAGTTTGCAATGGATATTGTTGGTCCTTTAAATATAACTGAAAATAATAATAAATATATTTTAACTATTCAAGATTTACTCTCTAAATATTTAGTGGTAGTTCCGTTACAGGATCAAACTGCAGAAACTGTCGCGGATGCATTTATTAAAAGATTCATTTGTATTTTTAGTTCTCCTAAAATAGTTTTAACAGATAGGGGTGCAAATTTTACTAGTAAACTTTTGAAAGCGGTAGCGAAACGATTTAAATTTTCAAAAATTGAAACAACTGCTTTTTCGCCTCAATCCAATGGCTCGTTGGAGAGAGCTCATCATCCTTTATGTGAATATTTCAAGAATTTTTCGACAAAAAAAATTATGTGGGATGATTTGTTGGAATTGGCGCAATTTCACTATAATACGAGTGTTCATAGTGCGCATAAATTTACACCGTATGAACTAGTATTTGCTTATCCACCTCGTTTACCTTCAAGTGAACCTTTAAAGGTTTCCGAACGTATTCCATCGTTCAATGATTATTTAGCAAAGTTAATTATGAATATGAAGGACATTGCTGAGTTAGCAAGGGAAAATTTAATAATTTCAGAAGAAAAATCAAAGAAATATTATGATAGATATATAAATCCAGTAACTTTTGAAAAAGGCGATAAAGTTTGGCTTGTAAAAGAACCAAAACCAGGAAAACTGGAAAAAATCCTAATATTGGTCCTTTTGAGATTATTGAGGTATTGGGTAATAATAATATTGTAATAGATAAAAATGGAAAATCAATTACAGTTCATGCGAATAAATTAATAATGTATAAAAAGAAAAACTAATATATTTTGTTTGTTTTAGGAGGAAAATGTTGATCATCAATTTTATTATTTTCATACTGTGTTTCAAATTAAATGGGGCAATCATAGGGTATGATTGTGGTTCCTCTTCACCTAATATAACAACATATTCATTACTGGATTCTGGAGATTGTGATTTTCAAGATGAGCAAGTAAATTCTACTAATGTTGCTATAGAATTGATACAAATAGCTGATTTTCGATTAGTTTCAATTATTCAATGTAAAATTGAAATTCATCGAACAGTTTTTGAATGCGGAATATTTGGTCATTTAATACCTACAGAAAATTCAGAACAACAATATATTAAGGAAATAAGTCATGAACAATGTAAATCTATTCATGAGACAGGGATTTTTAAGTATGATGAGGCACATATTATTTCTGATTTAAAAATAAATTCAACTACATCAAAAGGTATAGATTTTGCGGGAAGTGCAGCAGGAAAATCTTGCTCAGTTGCTTCTTATGCGGATAGTTTTGGTTCATGGAATAAAGTTTTTGTTCATAGTTTAATTAAAATAACGTTAATGCAAAATAATGCGAAAATAATTTTAAATGCAGACAAATTAATGTTAAATTCAGGAGTAGTTTGTAAATATTCTGATAAACATTGTATGGATATTGAAGGTGGTTTTACTTTTTGGGACGTTTTATCGCAAGGTGATTGTTTTAAAAATAAGTTTGATATATTATTTAAGGGAATAGCTACTAAATATTTTAGTGATGAAAACAAGGAAATAGTTTTTGCGGTTAATTTTAAGGAAATAACTTTTGCTTTGTCGATAAAAAATACTGAAATGCATTGTAATAGATTACTTATTCATACTGAACATACAAAATTATTTATTTTTAAAAAAGATGCTAATTTGAATGCTTATTATTATGATGCAGATTCTGTTAATAATTTTAATTTGGATATTTTTACTTATGTAAATTCTAAATTTGTTTATGTTGAAAGACATTTAAGAAATCAAATTAATGATTTATATATTAATTTAATTAAGGAGAAATGTGAACTTGAAAGAAGAGTTATACAAAATTCCTTATCCATTGCTTCCATTTCCCCGGATGAATTTACATATAATATTATGAAAAAACCTGGCTTTATAGCAAAATTGGCTGGTGAGGTAGTACATTTAATTAAATGTATACCAAGAACTGTTAAAATTTTACATCTCAAAGAGTGTTACAATCATTTACCTGTTTTAGTGGGTAATGAAACTTGGTTTTTAACGCCTAAAACGCATATTTTGATGAAAAAGGGTATGCAGATTGATTGCAATTCTATTGTTCCTACATTTTATAAAATTGAGGAAAATTGGGTTAAGTTAACCCCAAAACCAGAAATAACAGGATCACCAAATGTTTTGAAACCAGATGCTACCATACGATTACAATTTAAATCAGTTGATAATTTAGCTACTAGTGGAGTCTATGCGCAAGAGGATTTGGATTCATTACAGCAACAATTGTTGTTTCCTATGGAGAAAGTCGCATTGTTAAATATCGTTGCGAGGAATGTAGCTGGACAATCTACAGGAGAAAATATCTTCTCGGAGAATACACTGACGCACATTGCTGAAAATACTTGGAAGAAAATCATTGATAAATTGACTACTTGGGGATCATTATCATCGGTAATGATTATGATTTTAATTATTTTAAATATTATAAAATTAACCATTGATACTATTATTAGAGGTTTTGCGTTACATGCTATTTATGGTTGGTCCATACATTTATTTGGAGCAATATTTAGTTCCATCACGCATCTATTTGTGTCATTGTAAAAGACAGATGCAATGAATTTTAAGAAGTTTAGGAAAGAGTTTAACAATAATAGTGAGGATGGTATTATTTTAGAAGAAATTAAGGTTGATCGACCACGGATCATTTCAAGTCCAATATTGAATACGTCTATGTCTACTATAAATGCAGTAGAAAACAAATCTTTTATCCAAAGTCAACCTCCACCTATTCCTGATCGTTTACCGGCACTTTTGTCAAACAAAAATTCAAGTACACAAAGGAAATGTAGTATTTTCTCTTTGAGTATAGATTAGTATTTCTTAAATGTTTTATTGATTTATTTATAAGACTGTATATTATAAATAATAATTTAAATAGAGAATAGTCATTATTTTAGGCGCCGAAGAAATTACATTTAGGATGTAATTTTCTTTTATTTATTTTGTTAAGAGAAGAGTAGGAAAGGATATGACAAAGGGGAAGATAGATACAACTGTTTTTTTTATATGTAAATTATATATTATTACAATTATATCGTTAATAACGTATTACGATATAATACAAATATATCGTATTACAATTATATCGAGTAATATTGCTTTCAAAATTCAAACCATAACATCGATTACGTTAATTGCATAAGGTTTGATGATTGTCACTCTTTCAAAAGTAAGAGTTTAGCTGACGCTGAGCCTGCGAAACGCAGACTAAGCGTTATACTTTTGAAAGATTTCGATATTGTATGTAGGATTACAAAATGTTTAAGAATTAATAATCAATAATATTGTAAAATTGTAAACTAATTTTAGTGCTTAAAAGACACTCAATGCCCTCAATTAGGCAGTCAAGATTTTGTATCGACTCCGTCCACGCCGGTTCGAAAATTGGCGGAGTTTTTGATATTTTTAAATTATTGTCGTGGAATCACTTGTTTTGTATTTTATATTTGTGTTATGATTTCAAAATTTTCTTAAAAATAAATATAGTAAATAGTATATTTTTAATGTAGTGAATAATTTAATTCTGAATCTTGAAATCTGTGAATCCTAAAAAGCCTATATCTTGGGATCTGAAGTAATTAGTTCAGATCATTGGATTGTTTTTGAGGAAAAAAAAACATTAACTGAATATTCAACAATTTTCCTTGAATAATAAAGGATTATTAACGACATTGTTTCAAATAAGGTAAGTTCTGATTTTGTTCTCATAGGAAATACATTTATTTGAGAGAGTTAGGTACTTATAACCGCTAGATTTTTATCCCTACAAATAATCCTGACTATAGGCATTAAATTGAAGTAGTCAGGACCTAACAGCACAAACAAATTTTTGAGAGAGAACCCTGAATTATTTTTTACTCGTGCAGATAAGGGTAACGCCACGGTGGCTGTTGAGCGGAGCACGTACGTTTCTAAGGTCGAGGAAGCCCTCAACGATGAGAGGTTTTATAGGAGAGTAAAGATCAACCCGGCTTCTGGGATTAAGAAGCGGATTAAAAAACTTATCTATGGAGTGCGCGTGGTGTTTTTGAATGTGACTCTGCATTTAGGGATCTTTCTTCGGAGGGTATTGAGCACACGTCGCTTCCGAAAGCGTATGGTTTAATCAAAATTCATAAGCCAGGTAATACGATACGGATCAGTGTCAGCGATCAATAGCCTGACATACTCGCTCGATAAGTGCGTGTCCGTTTTCTTGACGAAAATGTTTCTTTTGCCAACGTCGAATGTAAGAATAGTTTACAGTTAAAAGAGAATTTGAATAATGTTAAATTTCCGGCTGGTCACTGCCTGGCATCTTTCGACGTTGTATCTCTGTCCACGAGCCTGCCAAAAGATTCGATTATGGCTGCAATTAATAAGAGATGGAAATGGCTAGGTTGCATAAAGTGCATTTCTAGAGATGAATTTATTGAGGAGATAAAAACCCTTCTCGATTGCACTTATCTTATCTTTAATGGCAATTTCTATAAGCAGATTTCGGGGGCCCCTATGGGGTTCTGTACGAGTCCTGTGTTTGCAAACATGGTGTTAGTAAGATCTTAAAACACATTGTTTAAACATTGTAACGGCGAGCGTGCCACTATTCTGTAGATACGTTGATGATTGCCTTTTGATTGTTGAGAAGGAGAGATTGGAGATTGTATTGGCTACTTTTAATGATTATAATAGTGACTTGCAGTTTACTTCTGAAGTTGAATCGGACAATAGCATTAATTTTCTAGATATTTCTATATTTCATGATTGTCATGGGAATATTATCACTAATTGGTACCAAAAAAACACGGCTTCTTGCAGATATATAAACTTTTACTCTCACCATCCTCAAAGTCAAAATGTGGCGATCGTGTACAATCTTTTAGATAGAGCGATTTTACTGTCAGATCCGCGTTCTCATCTGCAGAATATAGAGCATGCGAAAAAAATTCTTATAGCGAACGATTATCATTCTGCATTTATAAAAAAGTATTGAAAAAGACGTATTGTTCGCAATCTTGGCCTCTTACGAGAAAGGAAAAAGGGCGAAGATTCGGACAGTCCGGACCTAATTTTTAATAATAGTGATTTAAATACAAAAAATAGATTTGCAGTTTTCCCGTTTTATGAAAGTTTTAATTGTAAACTAAAATCAGTATTGAAAAGGAATGGAAAAACTTTGGTTAATAGAATTACAGATAAGTTTAATAAGTTTATTAAGTTAGGAAAGGATCCTACGACTATTGGTGATACAAGAAATGTTGTTTATAAAATAGATTGTTCCGATTGTGAGTCTTCGTATATCGGGGAGACTTACCGTCCGTTAAAAACTAGAGAGTCGGGACATAAAAGTTATCTAGATAAGGGAGATATCACCTCCCCCCTGGCAGTCCATGCAATGGAAACGGGACATACGTTTGATTTTCAAAATATAAAGATTGTTGATAGGGAGCCATCTATTTTCCGTAAACGCTTCTCAGAGAATCTGCATATTCAATTTTTCGATGACACGCTAAATAGGGCGGAGGATACGTGTCGCCTCAAAAATAGTTATAAGAATGTTTTTTCTAATCTTAAACTAAGTCCACGTAGTTGCAATGGATAGTATTTTAAATTGATTGTTTTTATTTAAGAGAGTTTAGAGGCCGAACGATAATCGTGAGAGATACGGGTAACATCGGAACAAAGGAGGTGGCACACCGCTCCGTGCTCTCTTGCGTATAGCCAACATGAATATATAGTGATTGGCTGACGAGGAGCGGCACATCCCAGAGGGAGGTCGAAGAGTCCGAGTTGCTAGGCGACGCTCCGGCCATACTGTATTGGCATCCAATGCGGTCATGGAAGGGGCGTTTGAACTCGCGGCACGGAATCTTGGACTTACTGCCTGGTATAGCATTAGTGCCATTTCTTCGTTTTGTATGCGAGCCTAGTGTGCTGTGCTATTGCGTTGGGGTCTTTATTATTCTGATTAGAATTATTATATATGTATACGTACGGTCCTGAGGGTTATTATATAAGCGATTGTAAATTTCGGGGAAGCCAGTCGTTGTTTGATCTCCTCCGGTATCGCATTACCATCTAGCGGCATTGATTGCTCTGTAAAATAACTCCGAGTCGTTGCCACATGTAAGAGAGGCTAATTTATAATTTGTATTAATTATTTATTATCAAATTGTTCATTAGTATAATTTTGTTCATTAGGGATGGCAGTCAGATGGTCGTCATATCGAATTCGTAAATTTATATTTATTGGAAGTTTTTATTATTTCAGGTAAATGTTGTTAATTTAATTTTCATGATTATTGTAATTTTAAATTTTATTAATTGTAAAATCTGTAAATTATATAGCCCTGAAGAGGACCGATAATCGGCCGAAACGTTGGCAAAATATAAGAAACTTTGGCTCGAAGATATGCATCTATTCATTTCTCCTAATATACATAAGTTTTGGATTTTATTTTTATCTTTCTGTATATTACTTATAATGATAAATAAGGCTGATTCAGTAAAGTCTAGTGTTTATAAATTTCTTTTTTACGACAAGTTGATCACCTGTAACAGAGGAAGAATAATTTATTTTAAAACAAAGAATCATGTTGTATTATCAAAAAGTTAATTTATTTGAAGATAATTAAAATATACGTATCTGACAGAGTGAAATCCATTAATAGTATTTCGATCCTAAAGCCATCTTTTCTATAAATGCAATTTTTCATTTGAAACCTTTTGCAGGTTCTAGATTAAACGTTATTGCACACGCGTAGCATGAGTTTTAGGGGATTTAACGCAATTTAATTAATATAATTTGTGATTAACTTGGAGATCGACGCGGAGGTTATAAATTAGCATAAACAAACGGCAGGTTAGTACTTCAGGTTAGACATAGTTGTAGTATGAAAGTGGGTTTGCACCAAGTTATTGGGATATAGAGATCCCTATAACGAAGCTATGAAGTATTAGTCTACTGTTGGATTCTGCTAGATTATAACCTTTGCGTGGATCTCCAAGTTAATCATAAACTATATTATTTAAGTCTCGTTAAAAACCCCTAAAACTCATACTAAGCCTTAGATATTTCTTTTTTGAATAATAATGATCCAAAAATAACAATTTGCTGTACAAACGGTGTCGAAAAAATAATTATTATTGCCATAATACATAAGCATATATACATTATTTTTTTAAATTTGTAACTTATTTAGTTGATGTTAATGATTCTTTGTAATTTAGGTATTATATACCATTTAAAAGTAGTGAAATCTTCCCGCACCCCCCCCCCCCCCAAAGAAACCTTTTAAAGGTAAAAGGCTGGCAAGTATAAGGTCGTTTGTTCCTGTAAGAATTAAAGATTAATTTTATAACTTTTAATAAACTTAATTCTATCTATACGGTTATTTCATTGTTTTAATCAAAGTCAATTTTGGAACTCTCAATTTCGAACCCTTATATGGGAAAAATTCAAATCTATCTATCTATGAAAATATTAACGCGTAAACATCTTCACGTTAAGGGTCTCTTGGTCAGACTACCATTTCCTTAGTGTTACTTCTCCTATACCTTCGATTTTACATAAATTTTAATTTTAATTTTAACAAAAGAACGTTATGATATCAATAAATAAATTGGCAAGTTGTTTTATAAAAAGCAATCGATTTGAAATAAATAAATAAGCGTTTAAAAGTGGGAGGATTATAAATATATATGTATTTATATAAACACTTGACCAAATTGCAGCATGTGAAAAGGTACAGTCGGTTACAAATGTACAATTAAAACTTTGAATAATTGCGACTGCTACCATGTTCTGCGCATTCCAGCTGACGTTTGGTGACCAATCACGATGACGCCGTATTCCATGGGAGATTAGGCCACCATTCTTCGGGTAAATTGGGCGTTGCGTGATGGGTCACAATCATGCGCAGAACGTAGCGCCAAAGTGTTATTATTCAAAGTTTCAATATAACCCTATGATATATGTAATAGAATGGCATGATGGTCTTACATGGCATTATCACATGACAAATGCGCCCATAGTATGTGGTAATATCATGTTTGTCTAAAATTATTATTTAATTTAACAAGATTGTTTCGCATCATGAAAACTTTTTCTTTTATTTATGGAAGCAACGAGTGGATGTACAATCTACTCTTCTTAGTAATTCAGTAAATGTGTTGCTATCCTTATTTCATTAAAAATCTATGTCTAGGACGATTATATACAATTATATATGACATTTGAATCTGTTGATTTACGTACATTTAACAAATTCTACCATGTAGAACGCAATTTTTGTTACGAAAAAACTTGCCGTCCCGTCCTATCATACGATAATCGATGAACTACTACTAAATGTCAGTGTAATTAACAGTGTGAGAATGATGGCCTCAAATAATAATAATTGGAATTCCATTTTTTAATTCAGTAAAGGTAAATGGCTTGAAAGATTTAAAACTAAAAGCTGTAAACTATACCAATATTTATTTAAAATTTTTACGCTTGATTTATTTTCCAACTTGAGTCATAGAAGGCAAAGATTTTTAATGAAATGAGGATAGCCACCCATTCACTGAATTACTAAGAAGAGTAGATTGTATATTCGCGCGTTGCTTCCATAAATAAAAGAAAAAATTTTCATGATGCGAAACAATCTTGTTAAATTACATAATAATTTTAGACAAAAATTATATTACCACATATTATGGGCACATTTGTCATGTGATAATGTTATGTAAGAACATCATGCCATTCTATTACATATACCTGTAACGTCCCGGGTGGCGTACAGAATGTATTGCACAGGCAGAAATATATTTATAAGTTTATGACCGGAATTCGAAGACCTTTAATTCAGCACGAGCTGCATGAACGGCACGTCAAGGGAAAAGGTAGCAACGCGATGCAATGGTGTGAAAGAGAGAGAGATGAAATACCAGCAGTTCGTTCAGTGTGGGGTGAGGGTAGGCATAATGTTTCCGTGTGCGGGGTTACTCAATTATGAAAGGAACCTACCTTTCGTAGACTCGGCAACAGCTCTGCTTGGCGGCAAGTTCGAACTCGTGTCTCCTGTTGCTCCGCCTGGTAGAAATGAGCAGATCGGTCCTGGGTGTTTCGAGCTCGTTCCGTGAGAGGTTGACGCGGGAGAATTAAATATAATCTTGGGCTTTTGCTCTTTGAGGTAAATAATTTATTCACACTTGACTTTTACAATCGATTGTTACAATGTACTGAATTTGTTCTAAACTTAATAGTTACAATTTACTTTACTTAAATTCCCGACAGAGTTTAGTGCTAGCAACTGAGACTAAGTTCTCTTAAGTAAATGTGGAGTGGAATCTCGAGGAAATGATTCTAAGTACGACTGATTATTCAAAGCTACTTTTGGTCAGAGTGACCTCTTCTAGAGATCGGTGGAGATAGCCCCCGAGTGCTGGTGCCTCTGGCCTTTTATAGCGGGGAGGAGAGTTAAGATGAGGGTCAGGGGGTGAGGCAAAAAAAGATCTGAATTCTTCTGTCTCTAGGCGCTTCCAAGATGTATGCACATATATATGATACTGCACATGTCGTCTGAGTCTAGGCTGCGGGGGGGATTTTATCACTTCTACGTCTGGCATGTCTTCGCTTGTCGTGCGGGTTATTGATCCATTCAGTTGTCATCTGCTTCCTGCGTGCGTCGATTCTGGTTGGTATTGATTGCTTGCCGTGACCAATCTAGTTGTGTGGCTCTTGGTTAGTTATCCTCTGCTGCTGTATTTCCAGCTGTTGGACATGGTGATGTACTCGCCGTCGGTAATTTACCGTGTCGTTACACTCCCCCTGCTGACTGTAAATCAGCGCTAGGCGCTGAGCATATTTGAATTTGTTAAGATCGGAAAGAAAAATTAGTTATGTTGGGATTTGAATATTATAGGATTTGGCGTGTAAGGCTTGATTCCCGCTGTAAAGAGAAGATACATATATAAAAAAATCTTTTAAATATGGCATTTTCCTCGAGCTTCACTTTCCTACGCCCCCTTTGAGCTTGTGACCTGTTGCTTGTCCCCTTTTGAGGCGGTCCTTCTACCCTCGTATCTCCTGTTAGCCCCTGTATCAGTAGCGGAGGGGGGTTGCTTCCCTTCTTGCTGGTACTATGTCCCTTGATTCATCCCTGCCTTTTCGTCAGTCTGTCCTGAGCTTCCTCTGGTTGCGGTTCACGATGGTCCTCGATTTGGCTTGTGCTGGCGTTGCGTCAGGTGTTGTGTTTATTTCGTTATTGGTATGGTGGTGTACTTTCTGTCTTTGTCGACGTTGGCGTTCCCAGTCACTGTCTTCTATGCGCTGCCCTGACTCCTCTTCTAGCTCATCTAACTCCGTTGTAGAGGATTTGCCGTCCGAGTCTGTTTGGGTGGAGCCTAACTCTAGTGTGGATTCTGATTCTTGGGTAAGTTAGGGTTATAGGCTTTAGCCTGTCTAACTAATTCTTCTTGTTGCAGTCTTTCCCCTTTTCTGGTGACTTGGAGTCTATTCTGCGAGGTCTGAGTAGCCCGCTTCCTTGTCATGAAGAGTGTTGGGATCCTCCTATCGTTGTTTGCGACCTTTGTGGGCTGAGATCAGACACTGTTGCTGCCCTAACTCTGGTAAGACTTGTAAATTGTGGCCGACTGTATTATATTTCTTGTGACTAATAAAAAAAAATTGTTTCAGGAATGGCGGCAGCGCAGTGAGTTTACCATGGAGTGATGATCTGGACTATTTAGCTTGTCTTTTGTAAACATGATTGTATTTGTATTAATGATTCTTGATAAAATACACAATCTATCGAAACCATTGTTTATCTTAATTACCTCAAAGCATTCCTATTACACTCACGATGTTTATATATATTTTTTATTCTTTTTACCTTTTTATTTCCTTGTTTACGTAATGATACTAGTTTATAATTTCTTATTTGATTATATGTAACGTGCTTAACATTCAATTCTCACAACGTTGATACATTTTTTATTATATTGGTTATGTAATGATATTGATTTTACTAGCTTATTCTATAAATTTGTTTCACATTTATTTCTCACAACATTCATATACCTTCTATTATATTGGTTATATAATGACATCGATTTTAATTGTTTATGTTTAATTTCATATTTGATAAATTCGCTTAACATTTATTTCTCACAACATTTATATACCTTATATATATAATGACATCGATTTTACTTGTTTATTTTCATATTTGATAAGTTTGCATAATATATTTTTTCTCACAACATTGATATACTTTCTATTATATTGCTTATATAATAACATCAATTTTACTTGTTATTCGTAATTTCATATTTAATATTTAACATTCATTCTCTTTTTTTGTTTTTTTGAGTAGATGAACTAGGCGGGTACGAGCCCACCTGAGGGCTAGGCGGCTACGAGCCCATGCGGCTACGAGCCCACCATATATAGGCGGCTACGAGCCCATGCGGCTACGAGCCCACCATATATATAGGCGGCTATGAGCCCATGCGGTTTCTAGCCCACCATGTATATAGACGCGTACGAGTCCAATATACACGAGGCACGAGCCCGCCGTATATATAGATATACACAGCGGCGGCAGCACGAGCCCACTATATATAGATATACACAGCGGCGGCAGCACGAGCCCACTGTATATAGATATACACAGCGGCTGCAGCACGAGCCCACTGTATATAGATATACACAGCGGCGGCAGCACGAGCCCACTGTATATATAGATGTACACGAGGCGGCACGAGCCCACTATGTATATAGATATACACAGCGGCGGCGGCACGAGCCCACTATGTATATAGATATACTGCAGCAGCGGCGGCACGAGCCCACTATATATATGAATAGAGCGCGAGAGTGGGGACGCGCGCGCTACTTCTCTTGCGAGAAGAGCGTCACGCGTCTCGAAGTATCGCCACCTAGCGGTGATACTTCCGCTGCAGCCTAATACATAGAGCGCGAGAGTGGGGGTAAACGCGACTTAAAAATAATAGCTATAGTTAATTACTGAAACTAATCCGCTAGATGGAGTATTTCTTCTTCTAAGCAGATTCGCCCACAAGTAATAAAGCATCCTCAAGCGGATATAAGGGATAAAGGACGAACGAATGCCATCTCCTGGAATCATGGCATCACTACCATTAATCAGTGAATGCAATGACAATAATCGCTGGTCGATTCTGACTTATTTGTTAGAGAAGGAATTGTCCTTACAGACAAAGCTTTTCTCTAAGTCGAGTAAGGAGGAAGAGACCAAGGCGTTTGATCCGGCAGATCAACTAAAACCGGTTCGGGAGCGGTTGCGGGAAGCTATTAAGGAATTTATTCCTTTAGGCAACCCGCACCAGCACCCACGTCGTCCGATGCAGAAGCTTCTGCCGGACGAGCCGCGGAGTAGGTTGATTCTGTCGGAAAGGCGAAAGCAGGAGTTCGCCGCCAACCGAGAGATGATTCGGCGGGAACGGGAGAGGCGTGCCGCCAGCATTCGTCGTCCTCTAGAGGACACGGGTCCCTGGATGCGCAAGCCGACCCATCCTTAGGATCACCTCTCGGGGAGGAAGTCATGGAGGGGTAGTACAGGTCGGTTGTACCCCACAGGTGGAGGCGTGGCTGGGGCCTCCACCCTTCCTAAACAAAAAAAGCAAAAGTAATTAAAATATTTTTTTTTAAGGAAGGGTGAGGGCCCCATCCACGCCCTCACCTGTGAGGTGCAACCATATGTCTACCTCTCCATAACTTCCTTTTATTATTATACATTGTTTACAATCGTTGATCTAGCAGAAATTTCTTGATTCCTTGAACGTTTCGAGCTGCACACATAGGATTCCAACATAGCGGATGGTGTACACACAGTGTAAACACCTGCAATCGCAGCATGGGAAGGGGAGGACAGCCCAGATACTCAACGTTGAATAGAATGCTACAAAAAAAGGATTACATTATTATTATTAATCATTTAATTAATTGTATAATACTTACTGTTTATTAGGTACGATTGTTTGCAGCCATCTTTTTTTCTCTAACCCCTTAACATATATTCTGCTTGCATCAACTAGCATAGTCAACATGATGCTTCGAAGCTGACTATACGGAATCTCACCCGAGCTCCAGGGTATTCCGTGGAAATTTTTCTCCAACCAGGAACATTGAGATTGAATCGAGGGTGAGAGCGAGGACCATTCACAATAGGGTTTGAATAGGAAGACAGAGGGTACTGCATCATCTTCGAGAGCAACAATGGCCACCTCCTTGTAGATGAACTCATTGGAAGCGGTCTTGAAACCTTGCACGTCTACTACGTACTCCATCTCGAAGAATAATGACTTCCTTGAGCGATGATGCTTCTTATATACCGCTTTCCCCCACCACTCGAGCCGCCGCACTGCTACCGCGCAACCTCAGTGGACGCTCTCTGCGCATCAGTCGAGCCGCCGCGCTACCCTACCATTCTTACCCTACCGAGGACTAGTGCGCAACCTCAGTGGACGCTCTCTGCGCATCAGTCGAGCCGCCGCGCTACCCTACCATTCTTACCCTACCGAGGACTAGTGCGCAACCTCAGTGGACGCTCTCTGCGCATCAGTCGAGCCGCCGCGCTACCTTACCACTCTTACCTTACCGAGGACTAGTGCGCAACCTCAGTGGACGCTCTCTGCGCATCAGTCGAGCCGCCGCTGTGAACGTCAACAGGTGGCGATACTATCTATGCAGGACTATACTTGCAATAGACCAATCAGCGAACGTTAAACATGTTCAAACCTGCAAACCTACAAGTAGCGGTGGGGTAGCCAATCACGTGCCATCAAGGCTGGTATAAAAGGGATGCAGCAGTCTTTGAAAAATCATACTCACCAGTCGATCGACGAGTGAACATTGTACCTAGTGCACAGTACTCCTCGAAGATCATCAGGTGTTCTCCTCGCAGAAGATTCCTTGCAGAAGATCATCCTCGCAGAAGATCATCCTCACAGAAGATTCTAGTAAAAAACTTTTTCAGGACTCCTCAAGGTAAGTATTATAATTACTATTGCAATCATCTTTCAATAATTACTAATTTTAAATTTTTTTACAGATGGCCACCATCGAGTATCTTGAGTTGACAGTCAATTGGCTACTAGGATCTTTACGTTATGCTCACAGTGGTGATGCTGACGTAGAGGATTTAGAGAGATGGTTAATGCTAACCTCTAAAGTTCTCGAGAGTATCGAAGAGATTTCAGTTGGTCAAGCCTTGACTAGAGAGCAAAAGCAAAAGTGTCAGACGATCTCTACACATTTGCTTAGCATCAGAGGTAAGCTCCTTGAATATTCAAAGAGAGGGGGTAATATTGCCACGATATCAGCTGATCCACCCAAAGTTAAATGGGATGATTTTCATTCAGCTTTTGATACTCGTATAAGATCAGGCATTATTACCAACCTTAGCCATCTTGACATCGTTTCATTCATGAACGATGCTCTACCTCTCTTTGAAAAAAAGATCAAGGCAGTACTTACCGAATACGATGCTGTCAAAGTTCGGCTTGAACTTGCAGCAGAGTATGCTATAGTCAAGAATGGCTCTGAGTGTTTCGAAGTAAAATACTTCAGCACTAAAAATGCCGCCATCTTTCAAACTACGAGCCTCTCTGAATGGTTTGTAGAGAAAGCACAGCAACCCTTGCAGACTGCAATGGAAGAGTTCCAGGAGAAAGATTCTGGCTGGACTCTTCGGCAGATTCTGAGTGTTACCGTACACATCAATAAGTACAAGCCTATGAATGGGAGTTCATACATCCCCCTTCCTGATTTCATTCAGAAGAAGCAGGCTTGTATTAATGTGCGGAACCAAGACAACGAGTGTTTTAAATGGCCCATTTTGTCAGCGCTGCATCCTCAAGCTAAACATGCAGATCGAGTTGGCAAGTATAGAGAATTTGCTGATGAGCTATGCTTCAAGGGCATCGAGTTCTCTATGCAAGCCAAGAGCATCAGTAAGTTCGAGAAGCAGAACAGCGTGTCGGTGAATCTCTATATCTTGAAGAAGAGAGGTCATCGTTACGAGGTATCACCGTGTCACGTGACCTCTAACAAGAAGGAGAAGCATGTCAACCTGCTTCTGATTCAGGACTATTACGTAGACGACGACGAGGAGGAGGTGGAGGAGAAGGAACAGGAAGAGAATTCTCTTCCCAAGTTCCACTATGTATGGGTTAAGTACCTCTCTCGCTTGGTAAGCAGTCAGCTGACGAAGGGTAAGCGAATGTCGCATATTTGTGACCGTTGCTTACACTATTTCCGAACTGAACATTTGTTGAATGAGCACGAAGTTGACTGTGCTCAAGTCAATAAATGTAAGGTTAAGCTTCCTAGCGAGAAGGATAAAATTCTCAAATTTGAGAATTTCAAGCGAGGTGAACGTGTCCCCTACGTCATCTACGCCGACTTTGAGTGTCTCTTGAAGCCTGTGCAAGACAAGCACGCTTTCCAAGAACACCAAGCCTATAGCATTGGTTACTATCTGTCAAGTAGCCAGAATGATGGCTACTCTGGCTATTGTAGCTACAGGCAAGTAGAGAGCGACGATGCGCAAACCCCTGCTCAGTGGTTTGTTGCTGAGCTCGATGCGGTGCGGTGCAAGCTGGAGCAGGTTTATACTAATCCGAAGCCATTAGCTCTAACAGCTGACGAAGAGTAAGCCTTTGCTCAGGCTACCATCTGTCACATCTGCAAGAAGCAGTTTGTGCAGAAGCAGACGAAGGTGCGCGACCACTGCCACCTGACCGGTCGCTACCGTGGAGCAGCTGCCCACCAGGGATGTAATCTGAATTTCCAGAATTCGCATTACATCCCTGTGATCTTCCACAACCTAACCGGATACGACTCCCATTTTATTATTAAGGAGATAGCATGCGCAGCTAATTTCAAGGGAAACGTTAGCCTTATTCCCGAGAACAAGGAGCGCTATATCTCCTTCACCAAATTCGTCAACGGAAGCGACATTAGCTTCCGCTTCCTCGACTCCTTCCGTTTCATGGCGTCTTCCCTCGAAAAGCTAGCGTCCTACCTCGATCATCTCGACATTGCTAAGCGAGAGTTCGAGCAGGATGGTTATGCTAGTGAGCAGATAGAGCTGCTTCAACGTAAGGGAGTATTCCCTTACGACTACGTCTCCGGCTTTGACCGGCTAAAGGAAACGAAGCTCCCATCCCAAGCCGACTTCTACAGTCAGCTGACTGAGAGCGGCATTGCGGATGCGGAGTATGCGCACGCACAGAACGTGTGGCAGCGCTTCAATATCGCTAGCCTCGGTGAGTACTCCGATCTATATTTAAAGACGGACGTACTTCTGTTGGCGGACGTGTTCGAGAACTTCTGCTCAACGTGTCTCGATGCGTACGAGCTCGACCCTGCTCATTACTTCACCACCCCGGGGCTCACTTGGGACGCCATGCTCAAATATACCGGAGTAGAGCTGGAACTCCTCACGGATATTGACATGCTCCTCTTCGTTGAGCGAGGTATCCGGGGTGGTTTAAGCCAATGCAGTAATCGCCACGCAAAAGCGAACAACTGCTACATGAGCGAGGGTTACAACCCGCTAGAGGAGTCGAAGTACCTAATGTACTACGATGTTAATAACCTCTATGGTTGGGCGATGACGCAATATCTACCCTACGGAAAATTCCAGTGGGTAGAGAACGTCAGCGCTGAGAGCATCGTTCAGGTCGACGATAACGACCCCTACGGCTACATTTTTGAGGTCGACTTGGATTACCCGGCGAACCTCCACAACCAACATCAGGACTTACCATTCTGCCCCGAGCATCGAGCTGCACCGGGATCAAAGCAGCAGAAACTGATGACAACCCTGCACAACAAAGAGCGGTATGTAATACATTACCGCGCCTTGAAGCAGGCAGTGCAACATGGGTTGATCATTAGAAAAATTTATCGAGTCTTGCGATTTGAGCAAAAATCTTGGCTCAAACCGTATGTCGAATTGAATACTGAGAAGCGCAAGAACTCGAAGAACGAATTCGAAAAATTGTTCTTCAAGCTACTAATCAACGCAGTGTACGGAAAGACAATGGAAAACGAGCGGAAGCGTATAGACGTCAAGCTCATCACGAAATGGGAAGGACGGTACGGCGCAGAGAGCCTAATCGCCAAACCAACTTTCCGCAGCAGCTCCATCTTCGCGGAAAACCTTGTGGCCATTCAGCTCGACAGGACGGAGATTACTATTTGCAAACCTATCTATGTCGGTCTCTCCGTCCTCGACCTCTCGAAAATCAATGTTTACGATTTTCATTACGCATATATGCGTGAGAGGTATGGTGGTCAGTGTAAACTGCTTTACACTGACACCGACAGTCTCATTTATGAGATAAAGGCTATGGATGTCTACCAAGCAATGAATGAAAACATCGCTCGGTTCGACACCAGCGATTACCCCGAGGACAATCAATTCGACATGCCTCGTCGAAACAAGAAAGTCCTTGGGGTAATGAAAGATGAATGCGCTGGAAGCATAATGACTGTCTTTCGAGGGTTACGCAGTAAGATGTATTGCGTCGAAATTGACAGTGAGAAGCCAATAAAGAAGGCAAAAGGCGTTAAAGGCTCCGTTGTCAAGGCGAGAATCGAGCCCGAAGACTACGACCGGTGCCTCTTCGGCCGGGAGGTCATCACACGCCAGCAGCAGACCATCCGCTCGCGGCGACACGTGGTGACCACCGAGCGACAGGAGAAGGTCGCACTAAGTCCCCACGACAA
>JACCIB010000973.1:0-66936 GCA_018906965.1 Philotrypesis tridentata | reverse complement strand
ACCATTTTGGAAATAACAATGGAAAAACCATAGGGTCAACATGATGTGATAATTTATTCAAATACGTCATTTCAATTTCATGATCTTTCGATTTACATTTCGGATAAATACATAAATCATAATCGTGAGGTATTCCAGATTTAGAGACGATAATTGCGCCACATTCAGCTGTTAATGGTTTATTATACCTATGTCTATGTTTATCGTTTTTTTGAATAAAGTAAAGCCTATAATTTGGTAGCTGTTTAATATTTGCTAACTGATTCAAATACTTGTACTTTTCAGCATATGGATTTTTATTTAATACTTCAGTTAATGTCTGTAAATGTTCTTTACAGATGTTTTTTGTTTTTTTTGTAATCGTTTTTCAATTGCAATATCATTATCGTAGATATACAACTGGCCACAGGATTCGTTTTTACTTTTTGAATTTATGAGAAAGGTTGGTGTTGAGTGACTTACTTGACCTTGAATTTTAAGGTTGTATATAGCTTTTTGATTTTTTTTGAAACTGAACATTAGCATTGAAAGTTACAAACAAAATGCATTATTATAGTATCTAATAAACAATCTATATAATTTATCAGTCATAAGCAAATCCTGTAACTTATGATTGTATATCATTGGAGATAAACAAATTTTGCCTTTGTGACAACATGTTATTGATTTTTTCTTTTCCTCTTTCCAGTAAACAGCTGAACAGTTGTCACAAACGAAATTCATTTCACCAAAAAACGATACATCACTTATGTGTAAACTTTTGGTTTTTTCCTCAAAATTTTGTTTTCGCTATCTTCTAATATACGTTTCTTGTTTCCAATGTATTTATTTATTATTTTCATATTCGTGTTATAGTAAGATATAATGTTCGTAATGGTTGAAAACATTTCTAATGCTGCTTACTAAATTTAACTTGAAAACATTCAAATTATTTCCAAATTTAGAAATTTTTACTTGAATTTAAATCATTAACTGATACAAATACATTATACATATTTGCAAAACTGTGAATTTCTACTCTCCGCCATAAACTTTATTTTGTGACATATATCTAAAATATTCTTTAGCATTTGTCACGCATTTGTAATAACTTTTCTTAACAATAAAACATTTGTAGTCTTCCCAATTAGTTACAATGTTATTTACTAAGTTTTGCTTTACGGCCATATAAAATCTTTCCTTATTGTTCAAAAACAAGGAAAAACAGCGAAATAAACTATTTTCATCGTCTAGAATTTTAATTTTTTGTAATTTCTTTTTCTTTATCACATTCATTTGAATTAATTGATAATTGACTGTTGATTGATCGATTTGACTTATCTTTAGAATTCATGCAGCTAATTATATCATAGTGACCTGAATTTAGTTTTACCAGACAGCAATAAATTTAATTTAGAATTATTGGATTTATTTCCAAATTTGATAACTGATTTTGTATTAACGTCATTAATAGATACGTCAACGTTATAAAGATCTGTAAAACTACGAATTTCTATTCCAGTTCCATAAATGCCAACGCAAGACATGTATTGAAAATATTGATCACTATTGTCAATGTCTTTGTAGTAACTGTTACCGATTACAAACCATTTATATACATCCCATTGGTTAATAACGTTTTTTATTACCTGTTGTCTTAGTTGAACATGAAAATCTGGATTATTATATAAATAATAAGAAAAACATCGAAATAAACAATTTCCATCGCCTTTAATTTTAACTTGTAGATTAAATTCATTTGAAGAATTAAGTGATGATTGTTTGTTATTTATTTGATTTGACTGTTTATTAGAATTAACACAGCTAATTACATCATAATGACCTGAATCTTGATTACCAGATAACAATAAATTTAATTTAGATTTACTGAAATTGTTTCCAAATTTGATAACTGATTTTGTATTAACATCATTAATAGATACGTCAACGTTATAAAGGTCTGTAAAACTACGAATTTCTATTCCAGTTCCATAAATGCCAACGCAAGACATGTATTGAAAATATTGATCACTATTGTCAATGTCTTTGTAGTAACTGTTACCTATTACGAACCATTTATATACATCCCATTGGTTAATAACGTTTTTTACTACCTGTTGTCTTAGTTGAACATGAAAATCTGGATTATTATATAAATAATAAGAAAAACATCGAAATAAACAATTTCCATCGCCTTTAATTTTAACTTGAGAACTACTTTTCATTTTAATAAATGTAATATTGTTACCAAATTATGTATATTTTATATACTAAAAAATTAAAAAAGTGATAATTATTGATATCAGACCTGTTGCTGCTGTTCCTCTTTTATATGATACTGAAGTAAAATATTGGAGTTACTACGGTAATACTTGAGTCAGTGTGAATAGTTACTGCGTTATCAGTTGTAGCACCATGATAACCATGCATCAACGAGAATATAAGCGTATCTGCAAATATATTTATGTAAGCAAATGGTTGGAGGTGGGGTAGATAGGAACACTTATGTATAGTTACAGTGTAACAGTAAAAGAATAGTGAAATTACTATTTTACTGAAACAAAGAAAGCTTAAGTAAATATTTCCGCCAGTTTTGGAGCAATAATTGCCCTAAAACTGTAGCATTTTTACCTAAATTGGAGTAACTGTTGCAGTATACCTCTACTCTACATTCGGTTGGATTTTTTTATTTTCTTCGTCATTCTGTAAATTGTTATTTACAATGAAAACTTCGAAAATATACATGATGATACATCTAAGTATTAATTTCTACAAACCGAATTTAGAAATATTTCACAGGCACTTATTAATGTATTTAAATCCATTAACGGTTCTTCTAAAATTGTGATATTGTTTAACTGTTTTACTCTCAGAAGAAAAAGTTTTTCCTGTACATTATTGTTAGTTAATATATTTTAGTATGATATTATTATAAACAAATATAAATTTACTGAAAAAAAATGTTTTAACCATTTTCTTGTAAATCTCCAATAATTTTTAATTTTTTTCCACGTTCAATGTGTACTTTTTCTGAATGAATTAATAAAACGTCTAATTTATAAGTTCCATCAGTAATGCATCCGAAATATTCTGATTTTGTTCTACTGTTTTTGATCACAAACATATTTCGCAAATATCCAGAAATTTCTATACAATATTAAGACATTAAATAATGTATATATTACATTTTATTATACCCCAGAACTAAAATTTTTACTTATCAATCCTTTGTGCTGTGGTATATTTTGAAATTGACATTCTTTGATAGTAGTATTATTATTTGAAACTGTAAAAGGTCCAAGCATTGTTATAGAACTATAATTTTGAAGAGTTAATTCAAACGAAACATTTCCTTTTGTATATTTCTTAGCTTTTCCGACTAACAAATTTTCCAATAAAAATTTCTAGAAATGTATTCAAAAACTTTTTATCGTGTAAATATTACTAAAATGTAATTAAATGTAGATCCAACTTTATAAGATTACACTTACATGATTTAATTTTATTTCAGAAGCAAAAGACTCAATATTTTCACCGTAAATATTACATTGGATAGATAAACCATCATTATTGTTAGCTACAAACTTAAACAATTTAAATTCTTTCTGAGTCATACTATTAACAAATGTTTCTTCTGCTGTAATCTCATCTACATATGCTACAATACATCTAAAAAACAAATTTAAAGAGATGTAAAATCTATATTACAAAAAGTCTGTATAAAAACTTGTAGTCAAATTAATTCACTCACGCAGACTTATCTCCTACGATAAATTTTTTCATATTTTCAGAACTTGTAAATGGAATAATTTTTCTTTTTTAGTGAGTGTTTCTGATTCAAAAGTATTCTGTCTTTTTTCACTCATTTTGCTGTAAACAAATTTTAAGATGATTCTGTAGTTTATAAATTTACATATATTGATATAAACATATTTACTTTTGATGTAGTTGTTCATGTCGTTTCAAATTGTCTAATCTATTTATTTCTTTGCCACAAAAAACTACAGATATGATGTTCTATATGTGAATGACACAGAGCATGTCTTTTTAAATGATATATTCTTTTAAACGCGCTATCACAAATATTGCATTTGAACAATTTTTCTAATGCATGTTCTCTAAGATGTCGTTGAAAGTGCCTTTTATTTTTATAGTACAGCCACAAATGTGGCATAATATATTATTAATGTGAGCCGTTGATAGATGATGCTCAAACATTATGTAACAGTTGAATAATCGTTTACATTTTGTACATTTCATTGTTTTAAAATGGAATTTTCAATTTCGAACTAAACCAGCCACGGAGTATGTAAATATAGGTCTCTATGCCACACTACATAAGAAAAAAAATGTCTTCCTCGCTGAATTTTCACTTGATCTCATATGTGCGAGTATAATTATAGACATGCAAGCGTTAGCCGACGCGACAGTTACACATGAGAGACAGAGGCTGCAGAAAAAGAGGAAGAGTACTCCCCGAGGTTTACCTTGTATGATGCTATGTATCCTTGCATTCCTTAAATGCATTGGCGAGTATACTATTACTATACATGAATTAAAAAACGCTTACTTACCTGTAGGTTGTACTTGTAGATTGTAAGATGAAAAGTTATATAGTGACGGTCGAACGATTGAGTATTATTGCAGGTTGATAGGGACAGAGGGATACGGCGAATGGAAAGCGATGGAGTGCGGAAGAAATTGCACGCAGGCAGTTGCTGTAAAGAATGTTAATTAATTAAGGTAGTAGTGTTAATATGTTAAGTAATTAGAAATGTTAATTAATTAAGTTCTGCGTCACGTTCGTACATAAAATCAAAGCGAAAAAATAAAATCAAAACAAACCATGATTCGCTGGCTGGTAAGACGATGACTCACAGATCATATAATATAATGTTTAGGTGCATTTTTTTTCCCTGAAATTCGACATATATTCACGAACTAAGAGAATCAGAGTGAAATACGTTCCGATACACGTACACTTACGTACGTATCGCGCGCGCGTCGACGCGTCCGATATAATAAATCGCTCGCGGTCCATTCGATCTTTCCCGCCGCGATTCACACCGCGTCGAGGGGAAAAAGCGCGCGAAGGCGCGAGTTTCGGGCTTATAGCAGCGAGTGAAATCCAAATTTATACGCGTCCGCGCATGTCTATACGTAGCCGCGTACACCTATAGACATATACATGTGTAGACAGACACACGTATACACATGCACACATGCACGTGAATGCAGGCACGCGTTTATACGCGCGAAAGGTGAAATCTGCATCAGGGGGAAGTGTCCGCGGTCGTATCTTCCGCTGAATAAATTCCACGGCTCGAAAAAAAAAAGCTTCAGTAGGAGCTATTCAAAGCGCCTCTGCCCACCCACTAAAATACTTTGACAGAGTATTAGTGAGAGTGAGAGTGACAGAGAGAGAGAGAGAGAGAGAGAGAGAGAGAGAGAGAGAAGGGGGAGGGGCGTCTAGAACATTAAAGAGACGCGGAAATATCCGCGTCTTATTCGAGCGCAGTAGTGATCGACTCACCGACACAGGTGAGGAGAATAGTATAGGAAGCGATGCTGGCAGCGGCAACGTCCCCCGAAAAGTCTCTTTCCAATGCACTTAGGGAGTCGTCCGCGTCCTCTTCGAGCACTTGTTGACAATTTTTACCGTAAATATTAATTTTAATGTTAATACGCGATACGTCCGCACATCTGAGCTGCGAGCAAAAAACTAAAATCAAAATAAACAAATAACCATGAAGTTGCGGTTGGTCCATATGCTCAATTCACGATGTTCGAATTGTGGCGGAACAGAACACATATATACGCATATATCTAAAGGTTGTAAAGCTTCTAACAGTATATAAGATTTTTTCACTATGAATTTTCATTACGAATATAATTTGAAAGAAACTTGTAATAAATCTCTACATCTACGCTCGAAATAACATTATTAACCCAAAAATTTTATGCAAAAATCTTACAAGAAGCGCTTCTTGATTTAGTAAAATGATACAATGCAATTATGTACTGTATTACCATAATAAACGCCAGTCCTGGACTAAGTTATAACATGAAATCCATACTTTATTCTTATCCAACTTCTTATACAATTCTTCAATTACAAATCATATTAAAAATACAGTTGGAGATGAAAGAGCGTAGCAAGCGGTGAGGTAATACTTCCCTTGAGAGAAGGCAGAGGGGGGGCAGAGGGGGGGCAGAGGGGGGGCGCTTTTCAAGATTGTGAGGGGGGCCAAGTGAGGGGGGGCCGATTAAAAAATAACAAAAAAATGACACGTTTTTAGGTTATTTTGAGGGGGGGCTAGTGAGGGGGGACTGAGGGGGTTCAGGCCAGCCCTTTCACTTTCAACTATATAATATATAGAAGATATATATATATATATATTCTCACCCTATAGTATACAGCGGGCTCGAGAAACGCTTTTCCATGGTCTCACTGTTTCACGGGCTAATACATTGCAACGCTTTTCCTCGTAGCACGCCTATACTAACGCTTATACACAGCAACGCTTTTTCTCGTAGCACGCCTATACTAAAGCTAATACACAGCAACGCTTTTCCTCGTGCTGCCTATACTAAAGCTAATATACAGTAACGCTTTTTCTCATAGCTCGTCTATACTAAAGCTTATACACGGCAATGCTTATCCTCGTAGCATGGCAATGCTGGAAACTCGAATTCTCCTGTAAAATCAGAAAAGCATTGGTTTTCAGCCCTATGCATGTAAGATATACACAACTGCAGATATCGAAACATCTCAAAGCGTGACACGCTAGAACTAAGCAAATGCTTTTCTCGCAGCATACCTTTACTCATCAATGCTCATGCTATCCACATCGTGGTACAGCAAGCGTAAGGATACGCAGGTAGCAGGTCCCTTCCATCTCGAAGTCAAAGCGTTAGTTTTAACACGCAATGCTTTCTTTTATTGCCTACATACGAAAATCGTCACCACATCCTGCAGCGCAGCAATGCTTTTCCTCGCAGCATGCATTTTCACTGTCTAAACACAGTTCCTTTTTTCACATTTTTCACTTTTTTCACATAGAGTTTGCACAGCAGAAAGCCCTCCCATAAAATCAAGACAGCATCTCGAAACGACAGGGTCGGAGTGGTCTTCTCTCATTATCACGCTACCCATCAGACCAAGCAGATAGCTGCAGTCGCTAGAAATAAAAATTTGGTAATACCAATCAGATCAAGACAGGTATCATAAATTTCATTTAAAATTTTTCTACGCACAACCCTCGATTCTAAACTACTCAGAGAGAGAGAGAGAGAGAGAGAGAGAGAGAGAGAGAGAGAGAGAGAGAGAGAGAGAGAGCGCCAAATTTTTTTTCTCAGTTTTCGAGAAAATTTTCATTTGAGGTGTGACTCTCCACGAGGACGCATCGTGTTTATATACAAGTGCTACATACTTTCAAGTAATACAGTTCCAGTAATACGGTTGTATAGTTCAACAAAGTTGCAGTGTACATCATGGCCAATAATATCGTAAGTAATACAATTATTTTATTTTATTCGCATACGAGAATAAAATTGTGTCTGTGCGCGTGTGATAGCGTGAGTGCATGCGAGTGAAAACGTGTCAAGTTTCGAGTATTATTTGCAAGTGTGTGTGTGTGTATGATTATTTGCATGAGAGAGAGAGAGAGGGGGGGAGGGGAGAGAGAGCAAGTGTGTGCGTGTGATTATTTCTATGTGTAAGAGAGAGCAAGTGTGTGTGTGCATGATTATTTGCATGTGTGAGAGATCTATTGTGTGTGCGCTATTATTTACATGTGAGTGTTAGTGATAGTATCAGTGCATGCGAGTGAATACGTGTCAGAACAAGTTTCAAGTATTATTTGCAAGTGTATGTGTGTGCATGTGTTTGAGAGAGAGAGAGAGAGAGAGAGAGAGAGAGCAAGTGTGTGCGCATGATTATTTGTACGTGTGAGAGAGATATTGTGTGTGTGTGATTATTTGCATGTGAGAGAGAGTAAGTGTGTGTGTGCAGAATTTCGTTTACACAATTAATTTATTTAAACATTGTGTGTGTGTAAGCAGGATTTAGTTTTGCTCAATTAATTTTTTTAAATAATGTGTGTATGTGTAAGCAGAATTTAGTTTTGCAAAATTAATTTATTTAAACAATAATTATTTAAATAAATTAATTTTTAATAAATTAATTCTGCTCTCACATGCAAATAACCTCACGCTTTAGTATATTATTTAAATAATTTGTTTAAACAATTTATTTAAACAAATTAATTTTTCAAAACTAAATTTTGCTCTCACATGCATATGTTTAAAGAGATTATTTATTAATTTGTTTAAACAAATTAATAAATAAATTAATTTTGCAAAACTAAATTCTGCTCTCGTATGCAAAAATAATATCATGCTTTTGCAATATGTATAAACAAAATGTTTAAACAAATTAATTTTGTGAATATTATTAAACATTGTTTTAATTATAAATTTATTTTGCATGATATAGATGACGCAACGATGTGGAGTCCGGGAGATATTGAAACGATGCTTGATGTAAGTATTAAACATTTTTTTCCTCTTTTAATAATAATAATAATAATAATTAATTCAAAAAATTTTCTTTTTCAGAATAATATCTGCGAAGAAATTAATCTATTTCCGGTGAGACTATACGAAGTACCACCGATTGAGGACAGCGTTAATCTAGACGCTGCCCTTATTAATTTATTCAAAAAGAATCAGTCAAACGTCATTCCAGTTACAACTGAAAGTAACATGGTTGTAACCAACGATGATAATTCTGCTGCAATCCCAGAGCAGCAGGTTACTGATGACGTCAACCCAACAGAACAGCAGGAGGAGGAGGAGGAGGACGAACTTGAACCTCTAACAACTCAAGAGTTGAGAATATGCTACAAAGACTTATTTGAAGCATATGAGCAAAAAATTAACGAGAAATCGAAGCAGCCATCTACAGACTGTGAAAGTCTGTCTGAAGAAGATAAACTTTATAATTGCATAAGTAAAAATAATTTAGAATTAGTTAAATTAAATGAAAATTTTGAAAAATTAATTCAAATTTTATGTAAAAAAATCGTAAATATAAGAAAAAATGTAATGTTAAAAGAAAACCACCGAAAATTAATTTAAAAAAGAAAAAAAATAAATTAAAAAAGCAAAAACAATGTTAAAATTTAAAATATATTATTTTAATATTTACTATTTTTTATACTTGTAATGTTAAGAAAAATTATAAAATAAAATTAGTATGTATAAATGTGTCAATTATTTATTAAAAAAATTACATGCCTTCCATTTCAAAAATTGCTTCTATATTGTAAACAGTTTTTTTATTAACGCTAGCTTTAAAAAATTTTGGAAAAATATTATAATCTGAATTCTGAAACATAGCAATAGATTATTATTATTTATACAGTATTATTATGATTATTTATAAAGATAAAACACTTACCAAAATTTAAAATGCTACTCGGTGAAAACTAAGAGCGAGAGAGAGTGGTCCTACACCTTGCAAATGCTAGTCGGTTCGATAGAGACGAAAAAGATGGCTTTTCAGGGAGATGCATCGAGCTCTCTCTCTCTCTCTCTCTCTCTCTCTCTCTCTCTCTCTCTCTCTCTCGCACCCTCGCGCACGCTTTCACTCTCTCTAGCTCTCGCGCGTGCTCTCACTCTCACTCTTACAATACCCTGTATGAAGACTTGCATTGTTTTTAATTTAAAAAAAGTGTATGTAATTCAGTTTAATTTTTTTATTAGGAATCAAACCATGGAAAATATAATTGAAAAATGCAAACAACTAGTTAAATCATTGGAGCAAGTTGAAAAAATTTAAGTAAATCACCAGATCTCACATCTATAAGACGATGGAAATATCATTATACTCAATGCATAAAAACTTTAAAAAATGTTCTCAAACATGAAAATTTATCTGTACAGCAGAAGCAAAGTATGCTGTACATAGTAGCAAAAACGGAATGTATGAATGCGAGACTTGAAACCATTACTCAGACAAAGAGTGGTAGTGGATTGCAAGCTAAAAAGAATCAAATCGATCGTATTCGTTGGATTGATATGGATAGTGCATTTAAAAATAGAATGAAAACAACCACTATAGCTAATTTAGCACGTATCAATCTAGTTGAATTTTTGCGAGATTCATCTATATTATTTTCACGCAAAATAACAAGTATAATGCGAAAAGATATTGAAGCCTTAAACATTAATACAGTTTTATCTTGTAAATTTAAAAAAACACATATCGAAGAAAAGAAAGAGGAAGAATGTATTGAAATGAAACATTTTAATACAGAAAACCATGAAATTTTATTTGGTACACAGTTAAATAAATGGTTTAAAGACAATATCACGGAAGCTTTACTTGCAAATATTGAGGAGTTTCAAGAACGTGATTCTGGTTGGACTCTTCATTCCATTGAAAATATACAGATAAATTTAAATAAATTCAAGCCATTGCATACTGGTAGCTCATATATACCTCTACCATTATTTATAACAAAGAGAAAAGCATGTATTAATGTGAAAAATAATGACACTAAATGCTTTTTATGGGCAATTTTATCTGCTTTATATCCTGCTAATGATAAAACATACTCCAATAGATTAAGTAATTACACTCAATATGAGCATACATTAAATATGAAAGGCATTGAGTTTCCAGTGTCATTGAAACAGATACCACGATTTGAAAAGCAAAACAGTTCTATTTCTATAAATATTTTTGGATTGGACAACAAAAATATTGTACCCTTATATTTAACAGCTTGCAAAAAAAATAGTCATATAAATCTGCTTTTAATAACGAATCAAAAGAATAATTTAGATGAAAATAATAAATTTATAGCTGAATCACACTATGTATACATAAAAAATCTTTCACGTTTAATTAGCAAAGATTTTACCAGCAAAAAACGAAAATTATTCGTTTGTGATAGATGCTTGAATGTCTTTTACAAAGAAGATAGTTTGACGCAACATGAGGAACATTGTAAAGTATTGAATAATTGTAAAATTAGACTTCCTCGACCAGGGAATGATGTGATTCAGTTTAAAAATCATCGATACAATGAAAAGTTACCTTTCACAATCTACGCAGACTATGAGTGTTTGTTAAAACGTATAAAACAGGATAAAATCACCAATACACAATCAGTGCAGAGCCATGAAATATATAGTATAGGATATTATTTTCAATGCAGCTATAATAATTCTTTATCAACGTATAAGTTTTATAGAGGTCCTGAAGCATCTAAATGGTTTGCTACAGAATTGAAAAAAATAGAAGAACAAATAACTTCTTTATATAATAACCCTTTACCAATGTCAACTTTATCTCAGGCTGAAATAACAGAGTATTGTAATTCAAAAATATGCCACATTTGTAAAACGAATTTAAATGATGATGTGAAAGTGCGTGACCACTGTCATCTTACTGGAAAGTATCGAGGACCTACACATAATGCATGCAATTTAAACTATCAAGATTCGAAAATAATACCTGTTGTGTTTCACAACTTAAGTGGTTACGATGCACATTTTATCATACCTGACGTCTCAAATTACTTTCCAGGACAAATTTATTTATTGCCTCTAACAAAAGAGAAATATATTTCTTTTACAAAGCATGTAGAAAACAGTAACATCAAATTTAGATTTTTAGACTCTTTTTGATTCATGCCTTCTTCGCTAGAAAAACTGGCATCATATCTGCAAGACTATAAAATTGTAAAGAAAGAATTTAATCACCTTACCACTGAACAAATTAATTTATAAACAAGAAAAGGAGTTTTACCCTACGAGTACATTGACTCATGGAAAAAACTAGAAGAGTTTAAATTACCTGAAAAAGATGATTTTTTCAGTAAGCTCAATGACTCGCATATATCCGATGAGGACTATGAACATGCCAAAAATGTATGGAAAACACTAGAAACTTTAATCATCTCTTCGAGCAATTCTTTATTATTTTTTGCCTACGTTTCGGGCCAGTTTGGCTCCTCTTCGGGGCTACAAATTTATGAAAAAATTGACAATTAAAATTGAGAAACAACTTTAGATTTAAAGTATACAATTAAATTTACCTAAAATTAACGTAACAACTTCTTATAGAAACATGTAAACGATTAAGTCGCCATAAAGGCTGAAACTAATAAACAATAGAAATAAATCAATTATACTCTTCACTAAAAATATTTTTTAAAAAAACTATAAATTATAAATCGTCAACCTACTACACTGATTCGACTCAAAGAGCAAAACACAAAGTTTAAACAATTTTTCTCTCGGTGCCGCTGGATGGTGATGCGGCACCTGAGAGTGTCGGCTACAGACTGTAATTTATTCGTCGAAAGTTAAAACGTCTTCCCTTACAATTTTCAGAGAGGGGAAAAATCACACATCGCAAATTTGATACAGATTCTCTGCGCTGGTCCGTCGCGGGGAATACAATAAACACAGTCGTCGGAGAGGTGGTAAGCCATAATCATCAAGCGAAAGAGAGAGCCCGCACTACACGACTGACATCACAATCATAGCTGTATTCGTGGCAATACTAACATGATAGTGTCGTCGCCAAAGCAACGCAGGCTCACCTCTCTCCCTCGGTGGTCTGTATGGAAAACATTTAATGTGAAAACGCTTGGTGAATACTCCGATCTCTACATGAAAACTGACGTCTTACTTTTAGCTGATGTTTTTGAAAATTTTCGAGATCAAAGTATGAGAGTCTACAGCCTCGATCCTGCTCATTATTATACTACTCCAGGTTTCTCTTGGGATGCAATGCTCAAACATACTGGAATAAAATTAAAGCTCTTAACCGATATTGACATGGTTCTTTTTGTAGAGCGTGGAATCAGAGGTGGTTTAAGCTAATGCTCAAATCGTTATGCAGCATCTAATCACAAGTACATGCTCGAAAAATATGACGCTAGTAAGGAAAATCAGTTTCTAATTTATTTAGATGCAAATAATTTGTACGGGCATAGTCTTTCACAAAGTCTTTCATACGATGAGTTTGAATGGCTTGAAAATTTAGATGATTTTAATTTATGGAATACTCATCCTAATGATTCCTACGGTTTTATCCTCGAAGTTGATTTAGATTATCCAAGAAATATACATAATGATTATAATGATTTATCATTCTGTCCTGAACATGCAAAACCGCCAGGTAGTAAGCAAGAAAAACTTTTGGCTACTCTGCGATCTAAGAGAAATTATGTGATTCACTATGTAGCCTTAAAACAAGCTCTCTTGAATGGCTTACAGCTTCAATTCAACAATTACAAGCTAAAATTCAAGCAATCACAATGGCTAAAATCATACATAGATTTGAACAGCAGTCTCCGATCAGCAGCGAAAAATGAATTTGAAAAGAATTTTTTCAAGTTAATGAATAATGCAGTATTCGCTAAGACTATGGAAAATGGTAGAAAAAGAGTTTCAGTGAAGCTTATGAGTAAATATGAAGGAAGGTATGGCGTTGAGGCTCAAATTTCAAGTCCAAACTTTCATAGCAGTGCTATATTTAATGAAAATCTAGTTGCTATACAAATGAATAAAACTCATATTCTGATCAATAAGCCAATTTATGTTGGACTTACAGTTCTAGATCTTTCAAAGGCACATATGTATGATTTTCATTATAACTATATGCGAAAAATGCATAAAGATAATTGTAAATTACTTTATACAGATACTGATAGTCTCATATACGCTATTAAATGCAATGATTTCTATGAAGTTATGAAACAAAATATTGGTAAGTTTGATACATCTGATTATCCTGTAGAAAACATATTTAATATGCCACGTATCAATAAAAAGTTGTTGGACTAATGAAGGATGAGTGCAATGGACAGATTCTCACTGAATTCATTGGTTTGAGAAGTAAAATGTATAGTACACGTGTTAATAATGAGGATTGTATGAAAAAAATCAAGGGTATCAAGGCATCTGTTGTAAAGAAATCCATAGAGTTCAATGACTACTTGGATTGCTTAAAAAATGCGCGCATTCAGAGTCGAGAGCAGTATGCGATCAGATCGAAGCTTCACAAGGTTGAGAGATTTCTTCAAGATAATAACACTGATACACTTGCTTGGGGCCATTATAAAATAACAAACGATGGGTAAGTTTGCAAATAAACTAAATATTTTTATACATTGTTCAAATTAGATGCATGTAATTTCAGTAAAAAGTGTGTGCGATTTAAAGAAGAGCCGACTATTCATATTATACATACTTGGAGATTTGCTCATCATGAAGCTCGATGTGGAAAGTGGGGGCAGGTAGCGCGAGATCGAGCACGTTTCAAGAGAAGAATCGATCAAGCAAATACTGTTATAACACCTGTACTATTGAAGAAAATTAAGGAAATTGATGAATAAATGCAGTTTATTTGTATTTACATGTCATTTTTATTTATCCAACTGTTGTGAGAATTGTCAAAACCTAACCATTTTACATAAATTCTATTACCATTTTTTTTCAAAACTTTTTCAATCAAGTATACGTCAGGATGTTTAGTCTTGAGAAGTTCCTCTTCATAGAATCCTCCAGCTATTGACTTGTCTTGGTAATCCTTCAGATGATAGGTGTAAGGCTTTGTATTTGAAACTTTTGTTATTGTGAAGACTTCGGTTGACCAATTGGGAGTATAACCTTTATCAAAAATACCCTTAATTCTGCTTATACGTACGCGATCTCCAATTTTAAATTTAGCTCGTTTATAAAGATTTCTGTTTGATTTTTTCATTCGATTCATTATTGGATCAACTTTGTCTTTATTAACTTCTACAGGCTTCATTCCTATTGTTCGATGACGGCTATTATTATACTGCAAAGTTAAATCCTGTAAACTGTCTAGCCATTTGTATGTACCTTGTAGACTAAACAATTTTCACATTTTGTTTTTCAGAGTGCGATTAAAACGTTCACAAATCGATGCTTTAAGATTACTGTATGTAGAATACAAGTGGATTTTATAACTTTTCATTAATTTTTCAAAATCTTTATTGTAAAATTCTTTTCCTCGATCTGTCTGTAAATTCTTGGGTACTCTTTTTTGCAAAAGTATGAACTTTATAGCTTCAGCTACACATTTCCCAGTTTTTTCTTTGACTGGCACAGTCCAAGCGTACTTTGAAAATGTATTAATTACTGTGAGTAGGTATTTAAAACCTTTATTCTGCTTGGCATATGGAATCTTTCAACAAGATCTGCCTGCCAAGTTTGATCAATACCTTTAGTGATGAATGAGCGACGCTGATAATTACGTCTTGCAGGCTTATGTAGTTCATCCACTAATTTTGCCTTCATTTTGTCTACGAGTCTTCTCTTGTAAATCTGATAGTTGCGACGTAGCAATAATTATTGCTGCGTCGTGATCATTGTTGTACGGTCAGCTGACTCTCTCTCGGTGAGTTGACAGCTCCTGGAGCGAAGCCAGCGCTCGGTGGCGCTCGCAGGAGTTGCCTCTGACCGACCGCGTGCGGAGCGCAGGATGTGAGATCTCGAGTCATACCTGCGCAGCGCGTCGGCGCTCGGAAGGGGGCATGGCAGGAAGCGAGCCGGCGGCCGCGCGCACGCGGTTACATGCATGCGGCGGTGTGTAGAGGGGAGAGCGCGAGTGTGAGCGTGAGCGAGAGAGAGAGAGAGAGTCGGCGCGCGCGGGAGAGAGAAATTGGCGAGAGTGGGAGTCGAGCGTATGTGAGATAGAGAGAGAGAGAGCGCGCGCGCTTCAGTAAGAGAGAGGAATATAGTGGCGCGAAGTTGATGGCGTTTGGAGCGCTCAGTGTTGACTTTATGTTGACTCGCGGACGTCATAGAGACGTATAGAGGAATATACGGACTAGGCATCTTTGGTGACTCGATATATGTAGCCCTATGGTTTACTCGAGGATGATAGAGGATTTTCAAATATCGCGCGGACACAGATTTACAGATTATCTATAGGTGGAGCCACCGGATGGATATCGACATGATTGATTGATTGATCGATATCCATAAGGGGGGCGCGAATTTGTATATTGAGGAAATACATAGAGGACGTTAATTGATTTTCTAACCAATGATAAAATTGGATTTGGAAAAGAGAGCGCTGGGGAAAATCACGGATAGAGGAATAAATTAGTGGTGGTCTATTAATGGCCAATAGAGCATTTATTTCAGATAAAGGACCAATTAGAAAATTCGGTGATCAGATCGACGCTTCCGTGAAGAAGGAGGCCGGGTGGGAAAAACGCGGCATCCTTCCTCGGACGAAGCGTCGACCGCGTCACTCTGTCGGCAGACGCCTTGGTGGTAGTCCGCACTCTGATTCCGTCACTGCAGTTGGTGAACCAAGTCGTTTTCAGCAGCTATTAGGTTTTTTATTGTCTCTCTGTTGGAAGCCATCTTGGGGTTGGAGTTTTCCTGGAGAAGTTTGGAAGAGGCATTTTCCTTTGAAGGATTTATTGTGGAGAAAATCGGTGGCAGAGGAATTGTGGGTGATCCGGATTATAGAGGAAATTGGTAATCTTTTATAGTACATATTTGTGTTAAATAAATATTTGTGGCGGAGATAATCTCAATAGAGGATTGAGGCGATTGTGGCGCGTAGAGGAAATTTCGCGTTACAGGTTTGGTCCCGGGATTTCCTTTTGTTTTACCAATATAAATTAGAATCATCGTAGAGGAATTTTCGCGGTTCCATTTTATACAGTATTACCGAGCAGCCTTGGAATTAGTGATATGGCCGCGTGCCCATGATTTTAATTCGAGTCATTTAAATCTGTTTGTTCAGACAAATAATTGTATGGAAAATTAGAATATATCTGTGACTTACTATCCAATATATATTTGTGTTTAACCATTTTCAACCTGATTGCCACCACACTTCCCGCTTTTCACCATTGCAGGAATACCACGAGCCAGAGGAAAAGAAGAAAGCCGCGTATCTTAGAAATATTTTGTAAATAACTGGAATCCCCGTGCGGGCGGGAAATTCCACGTTACATAGTATGTTATTTATTTTAGTAATATCAGATTCAATTTTCTGAATTTTATCGTTCAAGTGACTTTCAATTCCTTGCAAATCTTTAAGAAGTTTGTCCATTCTATGCTTAACCAGGTTTTTCACTGACTTCAAATTTACAGCATCAGTTTGTTCAGTAGCGTTACCTACATTACACAGTACTCGATTATCTAAATCAAAATTTCCATCGCTAGTGAGCTTGAATCCTACTCCAGGCGGACCTCGCGATGACTCTGTTTGGATCAGCAGCTGACGTCCAAACACATCAATGCTCATTTTGATACTGAACTAACAATTCCTGCCTCACGAAGCTCCTCTACAATTGCTTGAATTTCATTTACATGATAGTTATTACCAGCAGATTTTTCAGCTATAAGTAATCTTAGACGATCTACAAGCTCGTTTGGATCATCCCAGTAGCGGTAATCCGTACGAATGTATCTTTGAGCGACTTTATACAAGCCCGTTCCAATTTTACCTTGACGAAGCTTTAGAATTTTGCTTATATAATTCACATATTTTCTACTCGTTGTTTCACGAACACTCTCATTTGCTTTATAGTACTTTTTGTGAGCATTAGTATCCTTTAAATCATAGCATAATTTTTTTATCATTGTTAGTGATTAGTGAGGCATTAGGTTCCTTCTTAAATACTAACTCTGTCAGTCCTGGAGCTTTTGCGTACTCTTTATTACCAATTATAATTTTATTTACTTCAAAAGTTATTGGAGTATCTTGAATCAATAGTGAATCATCTGTCATTTTCCGCACTCCGTATAGTGTGTCTAAAGATTTTATGTCTCCACTAAGCAACATTTTCACATTTTCATCAACTGTTTTGTCATCTCCTTTTATAATAGTTTTTTCTAGCTCATCTGCTGAATACTCAAGAGCGGACTCAAAAGCTGATTCATAAAAATCATTACCTTCATAATCATCAGCATCATCACTGTTTGAAGTACTACGCTCAAGTTTTTTAATTCTTCTCTTTTTTCTCATCTCTTTCTTGATGATTGGACTAGACGGTATTTCTTGTTTTATACTATTTTCAGTGGCATCAACAAGTTTTTCCAATGGTTTCACCATTGGCTGGAACGAGTCACTCAAAGTTTTTTCCACTTCCAAATTATGCAATTTTAATATATCATACTTTCTTTTCACAGCGTTTCGAGCTTTCTCAACTTCACGTAAAACTGCTGTTTGTTGATTAAAATCCGTCATCTTGACAGTTTCAATTTTCACAATACAATGCTAAACTTTTTCCACATTCTGTATATTTATTACAAATTGATCAAAGCCTTTTCTGTAGCGACCGTCAACTTTATTACGATCTTTATCAATAATGAGAAAGCTGTGATTACCATCATTCCAACATATTGTTATGACCAGCGCGATTCGAGATGTTCGAATCGCGCATAGCAACCGCTGCAACTTCGCGGTTGTTATTGTATTTGTTTATCAGTCTAGTCCTAACAGCTGTTTAGCATAGACGTATTATATTCATACGAGTTAATAAAGCCTTTAAGTAGTTCCTTTCTCTAATAAGGCGTGTATTTATTAATTCCCCGGCTCGATCATAACAATATTGAAAAAATATCCTTAAAACGTTGATATGACATATCAATGTTAACATGGTTATTATAAAAATGTTTCAAATTCATATCATCTTGACGAAAAAACCAACAAGTTGACATTGTCACGCACTAAATGTTTCGGTACTTGTGGATACTATTGACACAAATAAAAATAATCTACATATTTATGTCTACCCATGCAATAAAAAGCTTTAACATTATCTTGTTTTTCACAGGCAATATCATCAAATATGAAAATTGAATTTGGTTTAGCTTCATCGGGCGATACGACAAGATCATGTTCGCCAAACGAAAAGTATTCAATACCATCGAGTGGGTCCAACAATTTTTCGAAAAATTTATATTTTGGCTGATTCAGAGACTTTGATTACACATAAATATTTTCAAATTTCAATACATTAGGATGAATGATTAGAGATAAGAGGGCGTTTGTTTTTCCACAATTTGGTGGTCCACAAAATACTGCTCTTATGCTGTCTGGTAATAATTTTCCATGACGATGGGTTTTCTGCTGTTGTTGTTGTGACGTCAAGAGATCAAAATTGATTACAGGCAGTTTTGCAGTCTGCTGTCTTAGATCCATCATGCCGCAACTAACCTGATGCAGTATAAATAAAGGGCATTTATAGTTTTTGACAGTTAGTCTCGCATGAGCTGTTTTTGTGAAAGCATCATGCCAAGAAAGCGTGGTTCAGGATTAGTGAATACGTTGATAAACAAATTACCCGTTGAACTTCACCTACCTGGTTATGAGTACTGTGGTCCTGGTACTAAGTTAGCAAAACGTTTAGCTCGTGGTGATCCTGGCATCAATCCTCTAGACGCTGCTTGTAAGGAACAGGACATTACCTATTCGAAGAATCGAGATAACGTTTAAGAGAGAAACATTGCAAATAAAATTTTGGCTGAAAAAGCGTGGAATAGAGTAAAATCTAAAGACGCTGGTTTGAAAGAAAAAGCATCAGCTTTAGCTGTAGCTAGTGCTATGAAGTTGAAATCAAAGTTTGGTATGGGTATTTGTGGTGCTGGAGTTAAAAAGAGAAGGTCAAAGAGTAAGAAAAAGATGACGCTAAAAAATTTGGTGAAAACTCTATCAAAATCTGTCATTCCTGGCAATGATTCTCGCTCCATCATGAAAAAACGTTAAAGAATGTTCGAGAGCATGTGAAAAGAGTTGGTGGTAAAAGCAAAGTTATCGTTCCACGCATATTACCGATTTCCAGCAAAATAGGTGGCTTTCTTCCTGCACTCATTCCACTTTTTGCTAGTCTTTGCGCAGTAGGCTCACTTGCAGGAGGAGCTGCTGGAATTGCTCAAGCAATAAATAGAGCAAACGTTGCTAAGAAACAAATGGAAGAGCAAAAGAGACATAATGGAAAAGTTGAAAAACTGATACTTGGTAAAGGACTGTTTATGAAACCCTATCACAAAGGTTTTGGTATTTGTCTGAAAAGCAAAGGACGGAAAAAAGTGGGTGGAGGAAAAAAAAAACTTTGTTGAAATAAAATTGCCCAAGCGTGCACTCACAGACTATGATTTAATTCACTTCTCGAAATTAATGAAAATATCAAATTTTCGAGGAGTTTTTATGCGAAATGCTTTACCCTCCAATGGCTGTCGTGTGAAAGAATCAGCAATCATAAATCTAGATGATGCGAGTGGATCTGGCACACATTGGGTAGCTTATCGAAAAAATGGTAAAGAAGTTGTATACTTTGATAGCTTTGGAGATTTGCAACCACCGCTTGATCTTATGAACTATTGGAAAGTTTCTCAAGTCAAGTACAATTATCAAAGATATCAAGAATTTTCAACATTCATCTGCGGTCATCTTTGTCTCAAATTTCTCTGTAATCAGGTCAATCGCAAAAATAATTTTTGTCTGTATAAAAAGAAGAAGTGAGCTTTGGAATTAGTATTCTCAAGATGGTTTTCGAGTCAATAACACTCAGCCTTTTAGGCACCTCCTCAGTTCTCGAAACTCACTATTTTCCTCCAATAGAATTGGATCAGGATAAACCATACAGTCTTGGACTTGTTGAATTACTCACTTTTAAATCTATACCGAATGTTGATGTAAACTGTAACAAGTTTTATGTTGGTCAAGAAATTATTGATATTCCCAGTGGTAGCTATGAAATTGAAGATATTGAGCGTACGCTGCAAGGATTTCTCGATGCTCGAGGTATAAACATTAGTATAAAGCCGAATAATAATACATTACGCTGTTTGATTGAGTGCACTCATGAAATAGATTTTCGACCAAAAGACTCTATTGCTCGTCTACTGGGTTTCACTCCGAGAATTTTGAAACGTAATATAAGTCACTACTCAGACTTACCTGTAGCTATTCTTAAAGTAAACGCCTTGCGAGTCGAATGTAACATTACAACAGGAGCATACATAAATCAACAAAAAGTTCATACAATACATGAATTTTCCCAGCTGTACCCGCTGGCTACAAGATTATTGAAGTTCCTAAACAAATAATATACTTACCAGTATCAGTAAAAGTAATTTATCATTTGCAACTACGTATAGTAGATCAAGATGATGATTTGATGAATCTTCGAGGAGAAATTATTACGATTCATTTACATTTTAAAAGCGCTTTAAATGGGTATTGTTTTCAATGCTACGAAAAGCTATATTAACGACTCAGCATGGCAGAATACAGTCAGTCCGCAACGAGTAATCAGACGACTAACACAACAAAATCAAAAGTTTCTTCAAAGTCTTGGTCTCACAAAGCAGCAGCAGCGTGTTGGAGGAAAACAGGAAAAAATGTATTGAAAAAATAACTTGTACGTTTATCTGTTGTGTGAAAGATGGAGGCAGTTCTTAATGTACAAGCTCCAATCATCTTTGATGAGTCTGTCTCACATTATGAGGTGCATGCTCATCAACCATACACCTCACACGCATTTAATCAAAGTGATGAAATTCGAATAGCAATTCAGCATCAAGATTTGTGTGTACTACCATCTAAAAAAAAGTTCTCTACACGTTTCTGGTAAAATTACCAGAGTGAATGGTGCTGCTCTAACAAATACTAAATTTGTAAATAATGCCATTAGTCATCTTTTCGAGAAAATCCGGTATGAATGCTATAGAGATTGATCGTTGCAAGAACGTTGCTATAACAACTTTGATGAAAGGCTATACCTCTTTTTCACCAAGTCAGCTTAAACATCTTGAAAATTCAGGCTGGACTGACATTTCGGAATTAGGAAAAATAACCGACGCTAATGGAAACTTTGATGTTACAGTACCACTATCAATGATTTTTGGTTTCGCTGAAGATTATCAGAAAATTGTAGTTAATGTTAAGCATGAACTCATTCTTACAAGATCAAGAAATGATTTGAATGCGGTAGTACAAGAATCTACAGCAGCGCAGGAAGCGGGAGCTGCTTACGAAAATTTGAAAATTGAAATCGATCGTATAGAGTGGCTTATGCCTTACGTAGTACTACCAGATCGACGAAAAATACAATTATTCAACTACATTCAAAAAGATACACCTATTCCTATGAGTTTCCGCTCATGGGAGCTGTACGAGTATCCAGTTCTTCCGACAACGAGGCAACACGTTTGGACAGTGAAAACATCAAATCAGCTGGAGAAACCACGCTTTATTATTCTTGGCTTCCAAACGGCGAGAAAAGGAAGCAAAACAATTAATGCTAGCTTATTTGATCACTGTAATATTAGTAATGTAAAACTCTTTCTCAACTCTCTGAGTTATCCGTACGGAAATCTCAATCTTGACATTTCAAACAATCAGTATTCCTTACTTTATGATATGTACGCAAAATTTCAAAATTCATAGTATGCTGAAAGCTCTATAGTAGATCCACTTTTGAGTAAAACAGAGTTTAAAGAATTTGCACCTCTCATAGTCATTGATTGTTCCAAACAAAACGAGTCTATTAAACAGGCAGCTGTAGACGTTCGTCTCGAATTTGAATGTAAAGATAATGTACTTGCGAATACAACAGCGTATTGTTTAATTTTACATGATCGCATTGTAACATACAATCCTATAAGTGGCGCTGTAAAGAAACTTGTATGAAACTATATATAAAGCTTGTATGAAAAAACTAATTAGTTAGTGAACCATGGGCCAAAATAGCAGCAGCAGCAATTCGAGAAATGAGCAAACGAAAAAGAAAGATGATGGTAAATCAACTCAATGGAAGTATTATAAGGCTATAGAAAATTCTGATATAGTTGTGGAAAGAAAGAAAAAAAAGAAATGAATCCAAGGATCAAGTTTTCCCCCTCCACCCTTTGCTCACTATATATATGGCATGATTCAAATGAACTTGTCAGTCGATTATTCATAGCTGATACATGTGATTCTCAGTGTAAAATGGATAAGTGGAAAAAGAGCTCGGGAAAAGGAGAGGAACATCAATTTCTCATCGAGTCGGAAAAATTGAATGAAAAAACTTCTGTTTCGTACCAAGAAAGGGCTGCGACGAAGAATACTCACAAAGATTCGAAAAAATCTTGTTTTGAAGATTCATTCTCAAGTTATAGAAGCCGTCCTGGCATTGGATATAAACTCACCGCTGATAGTCAGTATAGTTTAGAAGACAAGAGATTATGCAACGTAGCAGATCCTAAAGAACTAAACGATGCTGTAAATTTATACACTCTGCACAGTGTTACTCAAACTGTAAAATCTGATCTAAAAACTGAAATATCTCAATTAGATGAAATAGTTGAGTTACATAGAGATGAGATTGATGAAAAATTGAGAACACTTGCCAATAATATTGAGACGATTAACAAACTACTGCTTGAAATAAAAAATAAATAAGTCAATATGGATAAATATTCTGCAAATACAAACTCTGTTCCTGAAAAGGATGGTTAGAACAAGTTTGATAATAATACCTCTAATGATGCGAAAACGAAAGATTCTGTTTGGAAAAAGTTTACTAATATGTACTCAAGCAATAATAAGTAATTCCCGAACAAACAGGGGTACAAGCCACTACACAACAACGAAAAACTGAATATATTAATCCTGTATTTCAAGGATAAACTTAGACTGTAAATTTTTTTTTAATAAAAACAATAAATGAAGAAATAAATCTTTCTTATTTATCATCCTTCCTCCTGCTCCTCAAACCAATAAAACAGGGCTGTGGGGTTCGATAAAACAAGGCTGTGGGGAATAAAACAGGGTAGGCGATAAAACAGAGCTGTGGGGTTGGGGGATAAAACAGAGCAGGGCGATAAAAATAGGGCTGTGGGGTAGGGTGATAAAACAGGGCAGGGGCTGTGGGGTAGGAGGATAAAACAGGGTGATAAAACAGAGCATGGCGCTGGGGGATGTTGATAAAACAGTCGACCCGAGCGCAGGAATCTGCCTTACCGACGGTCGGTATTTGGTGGTATAGTAGCCGCCCTGGTATAGTAGCCGCCCAGCCCCTACTACTGGTGGCATAATCCATTTGCGGTCGTAGTTGGGAAGTGTCACCCTAGTCTGTACGTGTTTTTTGATGAACTCAGAAAAGAGCAAGCTGACAAAGAAATAATGCAGCGTCAGTTACAGCATGGCGAGCTATTCGCAAAGGTGTGACAAAAAGAAGGAGAGAAATTGAAGATCAAATTCGTAGTATCGTTGAATAGTATGATGACTATGTATACAACGATGATATACTAACTTATTTGGAAGTAATTGGCTATCATGTGAAATTTTGATGTTAAGACATACTAATAAACTCTTTATAAAGTTTAAAAAAAACACATGAAAATCATTAATTTTTACCAGTGATGGGCTTGTTCTACTAGTTAAGTGTCACTAGGTCAATTTCATGTTAATATAATATAAGATTTGCAATTATAAAATAATCTGATTAGTCTCCTTTCAAAAATTAACATACTCTATGAATCTCCAACTTTTTAAATAGCCGAGTCAGTTACAGAACAGTCGATATTACTGAGTGCGTAGTACAATACTTCACGTACAAGATAAGATTATTACTGTACTGACAAATAAAAATTGCGTGCATTTTTAAATTAATATTTAAAAAAATGAATAAGTATTCGCAAGCTTGTTTACACATTATTTTGTGTTATTCTTTTCTTATTCATTATTTTTTCCGAGAATATATAAAAAACTAAATATTACGGTTTAAGGTGGATAGATCCCCTTATAAATTGTGTAACTTCATCTCGCATGGCATACCCTGACAACCCCATAATTCGGGGTATAGTTCGGAACGAGTGAAGCAATACTTAAATCTTCGATCTTATAAATATTAATACTACTTTGTTATGTGCATCATAAGATGATAAGGATAAAAATGTGAGAAAAAAATCAGCAACACTTTTTATGCATGTATATGCAATGCTTACATGCAAATAGTCAATTAACATAACCAGACTGCGTTTAGGTGTAAGGACATCTCTGCAGAATACTGTCTTACAGTGCTTACGGTTCATTGAAGATTTTCTACCGTTTGTTCAAAGCAACCTGATTATTGTAAAAATCAATAAATATAGAAAAAACTTAGGAAATTCTAATATTGAATAAGTAATGAATTTCATGAGCGTCATTATAAAAACTGAATGTTCTGAAAAAATAAAACTTCAGACTTTATAACAAATATATAAATAATTTCTTATCAACATTAAAAAAGTTGTTATATTAGTGTTATTATTAATACAATTCAGAACTATGAAATATTTAAATGCATGTTCATGTAATATCAATCTCTTCTTGACAATTTCGAAAAGTTTATGTAACTACTAACAAATTAGTCCTTTTTCCATTTCTGTTTATTGGCAAATATTTTATATATAAGAATTATACACAAATCTATAACAAATAAGAAATATAAAAATTATTTTATTAATGAAAAGATCAAAATAATTATAATATACTGACTATACTAAATATCATTGACAAGCTAAAATTGCGTACAATTTATGCAAACAGACACTGCAAATCCTATAGATACGTACAAATATAAAACAAAAATTTGTAAAATACAGTCTTTAATAACCTAAAAGTTATAAATAAAGATCTGGTATAAGTTCTTCAAATCAACTTGGTCTTCATCAATATAAACTACAAAAACATATCAAAAATTTGTATTACTAAAGTAAATCAAAACAATTCACCCAAGAACACTGCGGGTATATAATCAAAGAAAACAATTTATGTTTAAATGTAAAAATTAGCGCGCCACATGCGACCCGGAGGGCCGCGGTGGCTTGTCGCTTGCGCTTCGCACTCGTGTACTTTTATTCTTTGTTTGTATACTAAAAGTATTAATTTATACTGAGTCTTATCGATTTTGGGTCTTTAACTTGATGTAAAAGTATTTCTTATCTTTGATATTTATGTTGAATATTGCGTAAATATTATAATCTCCGCTTACTAAAACCCTAATTGATACTTGTCGCGCCATCTTTTGTTTACATACAATTCTGTACATCGGGACTACGAGAACGCACATATGTATGTATATATAGTAATATACTATAGAGAGGAGCGCTTGCACCTACTGTACTCGCGCACACTCTCGCACTCTCTGCTGCAAGTCTCCGAGTGGGACAGACGTGCCGATGCCGTCACATCAAAGTACAATATAATAAAGTTACTTATGTAGAATAAATAAATCTCACTCATTTCAACCACGAATCCTGCATGGTAGCAGAGCGTGCTTGGAAAATTTTTATATGTTCTTTTTGTTACTCTCGAGTGCAATAAAACAAATTAAGTGCGAAAAGTGAGGTTAGTAAAAAGCCACGTGTCGAGGAAAAAGTGCTCAGTGAAAAATAATCGAATTGAGAAGAGTTTGAAAAAAAAATATAAACGAATAGTGAAGGTCGCCTAAAAGAGACTGACAAAGATATTTTTGTAAAATAATTAAAGTAAACGTGTGATGCGAAGAGATTACGATCGACACGAAGAAAACGTGGTTAAGTGCAAGGATACAGCACATGGTGTGGCAGTGCACAAATGTTTGATTGGTTAAAAAGGAAAATTGAAATTAAAGAAGAAACCGAAGAAATTGAACTGGATATTGAATGACGAAATCAAATTCGAAAAATATTTTTGAAAGAAGCCAAGAAAATTGTCAAATTTAAAAACGCTATTTACACAAAAATTAGTAAATTCGAAATGGCTAAACAAGTACAGATAGATGATACCTATCTTTGACGGTACAAATTATTCAAGTTGGAAAACAAGAATAATAATGTTAATTCTTGAATTTAAAAAATGTAAGGAACAAGTAGAGACAATCAAAATCGCAACAGATACAATTACAGAAACTAATTGGGAAGAAAAAGATCTTCATGCTAGAACAATCATAGTGAGTGCAATTTCAGATAAACAATTAGAATATGTTGATGAATGCACAAAGGCAATATGAAGATAGTATGTATTTAACAAAAACGACAGCTCTACAAATGATACGCAGAAATAAATTAGAAGAAGTGAAATTTTAAAATTATAGTGAAATAAAAGAATTCTTTGTAGAATTCGAGAAAGCTGTAAACGAATTCGAAATTGCTGGCAGCAAAATAACAGAATTAGAAAAGCTGAATTATCTACTTTGAGCATTACCATCAATCTCCGGTTATATTGGTGATTTTCTTGACGTGATACCCGAAGCAAAACATACGGTCATACGGACTATGTTAAGTCAAAAATAATAGAAAAAAATTTACATAGCAAAGACAATTATAAAAGTGAGTACAAAAGCAACGCAAGTACCTTCAATAAGAAAACAAAAGGAAATTGCTATAAGTGCGGAAAATATAAGCATGCAGAAAAAGATTGTCGGAAAGGACAGCAGATAAGTCAAGACAGCGGTTTCCATTCTGACCAAAATCAACGAGGCAGAGGCAGTTACAGAGGCAGCTACAGAGGCAATAACAGAGGCTTCAGAGGTCGAGATAGAGGACAATACTCATCGCTCAGCAACAATGTTAGAGAGCAACGAGAAGAATATACAAACGAGTTATGGTCAACGCAAGTATGTACACCAGAGGTAAATAAAGTAAATATAGAGAGTTATTGTAACGGTAGCGAAAATCGAAAACAAATCAATTGGTTATTAGATAGCGGGTGTACCGATCATATTGTACGTTATGATAATTATTTTGAGAATTGCATTATTTTGAAAAAACCAATAGATGTAAAATTACCAGACGGTAAAATACTTAAAGCTACTAAACTGGGAAATATACAAATTCATTTTGAAAATAATTATGATAAAAAATATGTTGATCTAAAAAATGTTTATTTTGTGGAAGGGATAAAACAAAATTTATTGAGTTTTTCTAAAATAACTGCAAATAGTACCATAGTAGCGAGAAACAATGATGCGAAAATCTATAACAAAAATAGAGAATTAATAGAGAATAAAAGTAGAAAATCTATACAATCTAAAGAGTTTTCTAGTTAATGAAGTTAAAGAATCATGTGTAAATGCAATTAATTTAAGCGCTAAAGAAAAATGGCATAGAGCATTAGGGCATGTAAATTTTAAGTACTTACACAATTTAGTAAATAATTAACTATTGGAAGGATTGTCCGATAAAATTGAAAATATTAAAATGAAATGCGCAAATTGCATTGAATGTAAAATGTCAAATATACCTTTTGAAAATAACAGAACTAAAACTAATGAAATTTTAGAATTATTACACACTAATTTAAATGGTCCACATGCCACGACAGGCTATGGTGGCGAAAAATATTTTCTAACAATTATTGATGATTATAGTAAGTGTGCAAAAATTAATTGTATAAAAAATAAATCAGAAACAGCAGATTGTTTAAATCAATATATACATCTAGTAGAGAATAAATTTAACAAAAAAGTAAAGAAAATTCAATATGACAACGGAAAAGAATATTTAAATAAACAAATTTTCAATTTTATTAACGAAAAGGGTATTGAGTTATTGCCATGTCCACGTTAAGTTCATGAGTTAAATGGAGTAGCAGAAAGATATATCACATCTGCTATGATCATTGGTAGATGTTTATTGAATGAAGCAAAAATTCATAGGCGATATTGGCCTGAGATAATAAATAATGCAGCGTACTTAAAAAATCGTACAATTGCAAATACGTTAGAAAAAAAGACTCCGTATGAAATATTTATAGGTAAAAAACCAAATGTTAAACATTTAAAAATTTACGGAAGTAAAGTTTTTGTAAGAGTACCTGAAGCTTTGCGAAAAAGCAAGTGGGATAGTACGGCAAAATTGGGAATATTAGTAGGGTATAATGAAAATTGTTATAGAGTATTAATAGATAATAAAGTAATAAATGCAAAACATGTTATCGAAAAAGATACCACAATAATTTGTTTAGATAAACATGAAAATGAAAGTGATTCAGAAATCAATGAATCAGAAAATTCGGATAGTGAATCAGTGTTTGAAAATCAAACAAAAAATAATTTATCTCCTACTACTACTCTCAAGTATAATAGGGATAATCATTTCGCCGAAGAAACAGTATAAAACGAAACGAATGATATAAATGAAAACGAAAACAACTTAATAACACCGAGAAGGTCAAATCGAAAGAAAAGTCCAATACAGAGATACGGAAAATCAATTTCAAATTTTATTTGTGTAAGTAACATTGATACAAACGTACCTAGTACATTCGAGGAGGCGATAAATTCAAACGAATCAAACGAATGGCGAAACGCAATGAATTCAGAAATTGAAAGTTTAAAAAAAAATAATACTTGGAAATTAGTAGATAAACCATTGAATAAAAAGGTTATTGATGTTAAATGGGTATTTAAAAGAAAAAATGATAACAGCTATAAAGCTAGATTAGTAGTTCGAGGTTTTCAACAAAGAGAGCACATCGAAAATGTTTATTCACCAGTAGGTAAAATGCAAACATTAAAAATTTTATTGTCAAACCGTTGCAAAAATAATTTATTTATTGATCAAATTGATGTAGAAACAGCATTCTTGAACGGTGATGTAAAACCAGAAGTCTATGTAAATCAATCAAAAGGTTATGAATTAGGAAAGAATAAAGCATGCAAATTACGAAAAGCTTTATACGGTCTAAGAGAAAGCCCAATAACTGGGTATAACTGTTTACATAAATACATGGAAAAATTAAATTTCGTAAGAAGCAAACATGACTATTGTCTATATGTAAATAATAAAAACAAAGATCCAATATACATATTAGTTTTTGTAGATGATTTATTGATTTGTTGTAAAAATAGAAATAAAATAAATGAAATAAAATCAAAATTAATGGAAAATTTTGCAATGAAAGACTTAGGAAAAATCAGTCAATGTATAGGAATAAATATAAATTATAATGAAGATAAAGGTACAATGACTCTCAGTCAAACTATATACATTGAATCTTTGGCTGCAAAATATAATTTAGAAAATGCAAAATTAGACAATACTCCTATGGAGACAAGCCTAAAATTAGAAAAGGCGACTGAACAAAATGAGTCAATAAAGTATAGAAATTTAATAGGAGAATTACTATATATAAGCATCGGTACGAGACCAGATATCTCATACAGAGTACACTACTTGAGTAGATTCCAAAGTTGTTATAATGAAATTCAGTTCAAATCTGCCATGAGAGTATTAAAATATCTGGTGAACGCTAAAGATCTAACATTAACGTACTTTAATAATTTAAAATGTGATACACTACACTGCATGATAGACTTAGTTTTTACCGAAGATAACGTAGATAGAAAATCCACTACTGGATATATTGCAAGATTTTATGGAAATTTGAACTATTGGAAAACCAATAAACAGAAAAATGTAACAAAATTCAACTTTTGCTGAATATACTGCTATGTCAGAAGCAGTAACAGAAGTAATATTTGTAAAAAATCTACTAAGCGAAATGTTGAATGAAAAATTTAATAAACGAATAAAAATATACGAAGACAATTCAGGCGCAATTGCAATTGCAAAATTTGGAAATTTTACAAAGAACTCAAAGCACATTGAAGTGCAATATCATTATGAAAACGAAAACTATGAAATGGGAATAATCGATATAATAAAAATTGGTTTAGAATTAAATCTAGCAGATATGATAACTAAGAGTTTGAATAAAACGAATTTTATCAAAAATAGAAAAGCGTTACATATAATCGAGCATTGTAAAGATTAACAAGACTACATGTAAAAGCGAAGATTATAAATTTAAGGAGGCGTGTTGAATATTGCGTAAATATTATAATCTCCAATTACTAAAACTCTAATCGATACTTGTCGCGCCATCTCTTGTTTACATACAATTCTGTACATCGAGACGCGCGCGACTGCGGGAACGCACATATGTATGTATATATAGTAATATACTATAGAGAGGAGCGCTTGCACCTACTGTACTCGCGCTCACTCTCGCACTCTCTGCTGTAAGTCTCCGAGTGGAACAGACGTGCCGATGCCGTCACATCAAAGTACATTATAATAAAGTTACTTATATAGAATAAAATAACCTCACTCATTTCAACCACGACTCCAACAATACAAGAAAGTTGTATTTGAATGAGATCTACAACTTTTCTATTCAATTTTTTATTGTAGAACATCTTAATTTTAAGTGGTCTGCGAAAATATTCATTTAATATAATTCTAAAATTCGATTTTAGGTTGTCGAGTTAAACGTATATGACATATTTGATGTTAAGAGAAAAAAATTGTATTTTAATGAGATCTATAATTTTTCTTTTTAACTTTCTTGGCGTAAAGTGCATTATTTTTAAGTTTATGCAAAAAAGCTGATTTTTTAATTAAATAATTCTATTTTGGATCGTTAAGTTAATTTGAAAGCATTTTTCAGTCTTGTTGTCAGTAGAAAAAAGTTTTATTTTATTGAATTCTACAACTTTTCTATTTGACTTTTTTTATAAAATGTTTGGAATGAAAATTATAGCCTAAAAATTGTTTTTAGATTAGCGCAATTAGATTTTAGCGCAAAATACGACTTTCACGTTATTAGCACAAGGGGAGTTTGTAAAAACAAAATTGGCTCAATCGCAGTCAATTTCGGTGAGTAAGTGAATCACGAGTCATTTTTTTTAAATGCATATAAAAAACAAACAAAAAGCGCTCGCATTTGAAAAATAAGTAAATTATTGAAAATCGGAAAAAGGTTGCCATTTTCATTTTTAAAGTCGAGTATTTTCTAAAAAATTTCAGCCCAATTGGTTAAAAATTAATGGAGATATGGTTCATTACATATTTCCCGATGATAAAACTATAAGGATCTTCCGGTCGCGGTCGTGCCTAATACTAGTAATATTCGTAACTCGCAGAGGAAGAATGTTCCTTTTTCTCAAATGATAAACAGAAATAAAAAATATTCAGTTCATTGTCACCAATCGCCCTCTTCGGCCGACAATTAGCGCTGACAGCAGAGATTGCAACCTCCGCCCGCGCGTCTCTTGCCCTCTATACAATGTATGCTCAAAGTATATCGCACTGCGGCTCACGTTGCACATTCCTTAGGCTGAGTGTCGACATTAAGGAAACGCACCGCCAGCTTGCGCGCAACACACTTTTCATGTAACATGCTATGCTACGAATATTCTAGAACAATCAAAATTGCTTCAGAATAGTCGGAACATAACATACAAGTTGGAGCGTTTTCTCATAGATCTAATACGGACGATGCCAACTTGTAACGCGAACAAAAAATATAAATAATTTAATAAATTGTGAAATAATGTTATACATATAACTATATGTATGTTAACTCTATACATATGGCTTTATGTTATTGAAAAATGTTTAAAATAAAATTTTATAGTAGGGGATCGGGTCCGTGTACGTTGCATGGCAGGAACAATATTGAAAAATCGCAAAATTAATAGTAATAAGTCATAGTAATAAACTTATCTGGTTTTCCGAATTTTTATCAAGGGGCGCGGTAGCGCCTCGATGGCAAGTATAAGGTACGTCAGTACATACGCCGCCGTCGGGCGCTATAGCCAGACCCTATATACGTCTCATAGGCCCTGTTGGAGATGTGACATTCGGTTTTCTTCGCATTAAGAGCTTTGTTTCTCACTTATGAGCACTCAAATGAAAGCTTGGAATAAAACTAGCAAAATCACTTCAGGATCATATATTGTGAAATGGCTTCTATCAAAAGATATTATGAAATGAAGGTTCGGGGTCACGAATTCTTCAACGCGAAAATTCTTCTCCCGTGGCGAAAAATGTTCTCCCCGGAAGTACGTCATAGTTCGTGACGTCAGCTCTACGTACACTATTGCTTGCATCTATACATTTCATCAAGTGTACAGAAGAGCAGACGATAGTGTATTCACATTTTTTGATTTTTCAATACAATAACACATATGCAGTGTTAAAGAAAAATAAGTATTGTACAAAATAAAGTACCAAAGTGATTTTATTTTCAACATAATATGCAATTTATAAAGCTGGGTTTGATGAAATATTTAAAAACTGACAGATATAATTATGAAAAATTTTCACAAACAAGACTAATAGCCTCAAATTAGATAAGTATTTAGTTGTACTTTTTTTTTTAAATATACAATACATGAAAGATTCATGACCTGATTCTTTGTTAAAATATATCCTTTTATTTTTCAGGTTTTTTTACTATTAGATTATATAAAGAAATAACTATTCTGTGATGTGGCAGCTAGTAAAGTGTTAAGAATTCATCTTTCAAGAAAGTTTACGTTGTTGAAGTGAATATGTAACTTTTTCTATCGTCTCCTGGGTTCACCTTTCAAGCAAGTTTCTACATTCTTGAAGTGGATGTGTAATTTTTTCTATCGTCTCCAGGGAGGTAGACTCTCAGGCTATTCGTCGAAAGGGATCCTGATGAGAAGCTAGTGACAGTGTTGTATTTTCATCATCTAAGAATCAAAGAAAATTTATACAGAATTTCCAGTTTATATAATTTTCTTGTGATGTGACAAGTTGGTTAAGTGTTAGGATTATATTCAATCTTCCACGCAAGAAAGTTTCTACAATTGTGGAAGTGCTTATGAACAATTATTAAATGTTCCTATCGTCTCCTGGGAGATAGACTCTCAGGCTATACATCGAAAGGGATCCTTACAAATAGCTAGTGTGTTTTATTGTCTTGGTTCAAGAATCGAAGAAAGTTTTAACATAGAGAATATTCAGTATAAGGAAAAAATTGTCTTGTATTGTGAGAAGTTAGTGAAGTGTCAAGAATATGCATCGCTCATGCATGAAAGTTTCTAAGTTGTTTAAGTGTATATGAATAATTCATAACTTTTCCTATCGTCTCCTGGGAGGTAGACTCTCAGGCTATTTGTCGAAAGGGATCCTGATGAGAAGCTAGTGAAAGTGTTGTATTTTCATCGTCCCAGAATCAAAGAAAATTTATACAGAATTTCCTGTTTATATAATTTTCTTGTGTTGTGACAAGTTGGTTGAGTGTTACGATTATATTCAATCTTCCACGCAAGAAAGTTTCTACAATTGTGGAAGTGCTTATGTTAACTTTTCCTATCGTCTCCTGGGAGATAGACTCTGAGGCTGTACGTCAAAAAGAATTCTTATGAATAGATAGTAAAAGTGTTTTATTTTCTTGGTTCAGAGAATATTCAGTTTATATAAGGAAAAAATTGTCTTGTATTGTGAGAAGCTAGTGAAGTGTCAAGAATATGCATCGCTCATGCATGAAAGTTTCTAAGTTGTTTAAGTGTATATGAATAATTCATAACTTTTCCTATCGTCTCCTGGGAGATAGACTCTGAGGCTGTACGTCAAAAAGAATTCTTATGAATAGATAGTAAAAGTGTTTTATTTTCTTGGTTCAGAGAATATTCAGTTTATAAAAGGAAAAAATTATTTTCTATTGTGAGAAGCTAGTGAAGTGTCAAGAATATGCATCGCTCATGCATGAAAGTTTCTAAGTTGTTTAAGTATATATGAATAGTTTATAACTTTTCCTATCGTCTCCTGGGAGGTAGACTCTCAGGCTATTCGTCGAAAGGGATTCTTATGAATAGCTAGAGAAAGTGTTTTATTTTGTTTTTCAATTACCGTCAATATTTCCTAAAAATTTTTTAAATTGTTCCAAAGTCTAATTTTGGTACATTTATGCATTTATTAGAGAGAGATGGAAAGATAGTTCCTTCTGCTAGAGCTTAATTTGCTCTGTCTTCAAAAATATTTTTTAAAATTTATTTTTAAATGAAACTAAATAAAAATGATTAATGAGCATGGATGTATTGATTATAATTAATGGTTTATTGACTTTTATATAAGTCAAATATCCTTGAAACTATTACATATGGAGTATATGGCACCCGGGTGCGCTTTTCAAAGTATAAAATCTTGATTAGTTTATTTTAATTATTGTAAATGTTAAAACTGAATGTATGCGGATATTCTATAGTATTTTTATAATGTCGTGCAACAAAATTTCTCTGGATTACGCTAATATTTCACTGTTTTACCTACATTTTTTTAACAAGTCATTTTTAATAAACTTGTGCTTTTTAATAAATGAGCTGTTATATTTATTTCTCACAGAGAAATCAAGACCAGTGATATTCTGGGACTTTCACAGGTTCTTTTATAATGAGTTAAGCTATCTTTTCAAATGTTTGTGTCTTCGATATTGATGATCGATCAAGTTGAACACTTGTTTTTAAGGCTTAAAAGGTTTATACGTAGAATCACACAGAAGCATTTTGGTCACTCTGAAAATTAAAAATAACTAAGTTTTCGTTAAACATACCAATCAGAGGGATATCATGAGAAATTTGAAGTTTACCATATAGACCAATTTCAAAATAATCATCATATAAGGCATTCAAAATCGAAGAGCTAAAAATTGGTCTAGACGATTAACTTTAAATTTCATATGCTATCCCTCTGATTGATTTGCTCAATTCAAAAATAGTTATTTTTAATTTTCAGAATGCCAGAGTTCAGGCAGTTTCCAGAATGTGGGTTGAGCGTCTCTTTTCCTAAAAGGTAAAAAGATCATACAAGTTTTCAAGCCCACTACTTAGAGGGATAGTATAAGAATTTTGAAGATGGTATAGTTTAGCAGTATTGAGATAATCAGAGATTAGAAATTTCAAAATTCAATAATTCAAAACTGCTGAGCCGTATCAACTGGAAAATTTTTAGATTATCCCTCTAAGTGACTGGCTTGACAATTTATATTATCTATATACATTCAACAGATCATAACGGAATGGAATTTTTTTGCCATGCCTGGTTAGGTCACTCTAGTGTATATATTGTAGTTCATAAATAAACACTACGTTAGTAGCTGATTGCTTTAAATACATCTTACCTTAAAAGCTATAAATTTAGAATATATTTAATAAACTATAACTTGTTTGCTAAATGACTCAATTCAATTTAGAATAGAACTCAATAGAACTCAATAGAACTCAATTTAGAATATATTTAATAAACTATAACTTGTTTGCTAAATGACACTATTCAATATTGACACTAAATTTATGATGTCAACCGTGTAAGTATTTATGTGAAAGTCATACAGGGGATACCACAACTTTACTGACACTATTTTTTACAGGTTTTCATAAAGTTTGAATTCGATTACAGTTTTCTAAACGTTTACCGAATTAGGTGGGTTGCATTAAAAATGATAATACATCTATCATAAAGAATCATAGGGATATTGCAAATTAACTTACATATACTTCTTTTTATTCTAAATATTATTTTCATTATTCCATAATATAGATTGAACAATTGTAAAGGATACGATATAAACTTGTATAAATATTAAAATGCTATATCACTCATGGTCTGCATGACAATAGTATACGTAACGTACAAATGCTTTCGAGAAAGCAGTTATCAGTTAATTAATTAGCAATAATTTTAGACGTACAGATTTCTTTGATGTATATTTGCGAAACAAATCATTATGGAACTTAACATAAAATTTAGTGTCAATAAAGGAAAAAACGCGCTATTCTATTTACCTGGAGGGTGGTGTGGAAAAGATAGATTTCTTGGTAAATAATAATGATCTAAAAAAACTATTTACTCTACAGATAGTGTCTAAAAAATAATTATTATTATTATTAGCAATAATCCATGAGCAAATGTACATTAATATTTTAAATTTATTACTTATTTAGTTGATGTTAACTATTCTCTGTAATTTACATATTATATACCTTTTAAAAGTAGTGAAATCTCTCCCCCCCCCCCCAAACAAACCTTTTCAAGGTAAAAGGCTGGCAAGTATAAGGTCGTTTCTTCATGTAAAAATTAAAGATTAATTTTACAACTCTTGATAACCTTAATGTAAAAAAAACTCTTAATAACACTTATGCAGACAAAACCAAACTTTTATTAACATTCATACAGACAAAATAAAAATTCTTAGAGCTTACTCTAAAATTCAACTTTAATTTTCAAACTTCGACAACTCTTATGTAGTCGAAATTATAAATGCTGTATTCTATACAGTTATTTAATTATGGAAATTAAAGATCTTGATAACACTTATATAGACAAAATACTAGTAGCTTTACTGCATACTCTTAAGACGTGTTGATATTATAATCGTCAGATCAACAAATAATATATCTTCTTTCCTCTTGTGAATAAGTGATCGAACACAAATACTGGAAGAATATGTGATACTTATAGATCAAGTTGGAAAACAAATAATTATGTTAGGATGAATGTCTTCTTTTACCTCTGCAATGAGTTAATCACAATCACTCAAATCATGATGCTTATACATTAAGCTAAAAAATCCGAAACTCTCATGTATGAAAATATGAACGTGTAACCATCTTCGCGTTAAGGGTCTGTTGGACAGATTACCATTTCTTTAGTGTCACTTCTCCTTCGATTATCTATACCTTCGATTTGACATAAATTCTCATTTTAATTTTAAGAAAAGAAAGTTATGATATCAATAAATAAATTGGCAAGTTTTTTGCTATAAAAAATAATTGTTTTCAAATAAATAAATAACCGATTAAATTGAGGAAGGATTATAAATATATGTGTTCATATAAACACTCAATCCAATTGGAGCATGTGAAAAGGTGGATAGCCTGTGAAAAGGTACAGTCGGGTACAATTAAAACTTTGAATAATTGCGACTGCTGCCACGTTCTGTACATGTAATAGAATGGTATGATGTTCTTACATGACATTATCACATGACAAATGTGCCCATAATATGTAGTAATATCATGTTTGTCTAAAATTATTATGTAATTTAACAAGCTTGTTTCGCATCATGAAAACTTTTTCATTTATTTATGCAAGCTGAGAGCGGATGTACAATCTACTCTACTTAGTAATTCAGTAAATGTATTGCTATCCTTATTTCATTCAAAATCTATGTCCAGGACGATTATATACAATTATATATGAGATTTAAATTCTGTTGATTTACATACATTAAAAAAAAACAGGAACAAATTCTATCATGTAGAACGCAATTTTTTGACGGAAAAACTTGCCGCCCCGTCCTATCATAGATAACGATGTATACCATATTTAAATTATGCAAGGTTAACCAAATTAACTTGTTAATGAAACACCGTTAAAAAATCTCTGAATCGATTTTTCATTCTATATGTATTTATTACTGTCCTTGACGAATTGTTGAAGAATTCAAACTTAATCTTGCAATCATTCTAAGCTCATTTTTGGTTATTTGTATGTATGTTTTACAAACCTCTGTTAGTATTATCGGAAGATTGCAGGAAGTTGATTAAAAATAATTGTAACTATTATTACATATTAAAAAAATGTTATAAAATAAATTTCTATGAGTCTAGTTGGAAAATAAATCAAGTTTAAAAGTTTTAAATTAATATTTATGTAGTTTACAGCTTTTAGTTTCAAATCTTTACTTAATTAAAATCTTTACTTAATTAAAAAATTCCATTGTTTTTTATTATTTGAGGCCATTGGTCTCACAGTTTAATATAATGATTTGAGTATTACGCATTATAGGATAATAGGACGATAAATTAACTATATTAAAAATTTTATGATTTTGATAATTACACTGACATTTAGTTGTTCATCGATTATCTATGATAGGACGGGGCGGCAAGTTTTTCCGTCAAAAAATTGCGTTCTACATGATAGAATTTGTTCCTGTTTTTTTTAAATGTATGTAAATCAACAGAATTTAAATCTCATATATAATTGTATATAATCGTCCTGGACATAGATTTTGAATGAAATAAGGATAGCAATACATTTACTGAATTACTAAGTAGAGTAGATTGTACATCCGCTCTCAGCTTGCATAAATAAATGAAAAAGTTTTCATGATGCGAAACAAGCTTGTTAAATTACATAATAATTTTAGACAAACATGATATTACTACATATTATGGGCACATTTGTCATGTGATAATGTCATGTAAGAACATCATACCATTCTATTACATGTACAGAACGTGGCAGCAGTCGCAATTATTCAAAGTTTTAATTGTACCCGACTGTACCTTTTCACAGGCTATCCACCTTTTCACATGCTCCAATTGGATTGAGTGTTTATATGAACACATATATTTATAATCCTTCCTCAATTTAATCGGTTATTTATTTATTTGAAAACAATTATTTTTTATAGCAAAAAACTTGCCAATTTATTTATTGATATCATAACTTTCTTTTCTTAAAATTAAAATGAGAATTTATGTCAAATCGAAGGTATAGATAATCGAAGGAGAAGTGACACTAAAGAAATGGTAATCTGTCCAACAGACCCTTAACGCGAAGATGGTTACACGTTCATATTTTCATACATGAGAGTTTCGGATTTTTTAGCTTAATGTATAAGCATCATGATTTGAGTGATTGTGATTAACTCATTGCAGAGGTAAAAGAAGACATTCATCCTAACATAATTATTTGTTTTCCAACTTGATCTATAAGTATCACATATTCTTCCAGTATTTGTGTTCGATCACTTATTCACAAGAGGAAAGAAGATATATTATTTGTTGATCTGACGATTATAATATCAACACGTCTTAAGAGTATGCAGTAAAGCTACTAGTATTTTGTCTATATAAGTGTTATCAAGATCTTTAATTTCCATAATTAAATAACTGTATAGAATACAGCATTTATAATTTCGACTACATAAGAGTTGTCGAAGTTTGAAAATTAAAGTTGAATTTTAGAGTAAGCTCTAAGAATTTTTATTTTGTCTGTATGAATGTTAATAAAAGTTTGGTTTTGTCTGCATAAGTGTTATTAAGAGTTTTTTTTACATTAAGGTTATCAAGAGTTGTAAAATTAATCTTTAATTTTTACATGAAGAAACGACCTTATACTTGCCAGCCTTTTACCTTGAAAAGGTTTGTTTGGGGGGGGGGGGGGGTACTAATGTCGTTGAATTCCAAAGGTTTTGTTTTAATGATCTAGGACTTCCATAAAATGACTATGGCAAAATTACCATTTTTCCTATTTTTGATTTATCATTAGTAATGTTATTTAAATGATTGATAACACCTTTGTATAAATCAGTTCTTAATGATTGTTGATTATTTTGTATATAATTTAATTTAGTTCCTTCGGCTCTAGAAATACTTTTCCTTTGATACAACGTAATTTAAATTCATTATTATTATTGCATTCATTTTGAAAATATTTTGTATTACAATACTTACAAATTCCATTTAGTTTTCCGAAATAATGTTGAGAATATAATTTTGATTAAAATGATCAAAATTGAACATTATGGCTAATTTTAATTTTTTGTTTATTAAAACAGTTAATAATTTACTTAATTGTTTTTTAAAATTTTTTTATCATTTTCATTAGTTTTACTTAACATGTCATTTCTTTGTATTTTGTGTTTTAAATTTATCACTTGTTTTTTATTTTGTATGTACTTGTTTTTTATTTTATTGTAAATTTCAAAAGGAGTGTTATTCTCAATAGTATTCGCAATTGTTCTATTTTTTAAATAAACTGCCGCTTGCACTACCTCTGGCCAATATTTACAATTTACATTAGCTTTCCATTTAATTCGTGTATAAGTTTTAAAATATCAGTTGCTCTTGTTCAATTATTTGCAAAAGGCAAATTATGCATTTTATTTTGAATACATGTACCGCATTTCAAAATTACTGATTCTAATTTTTCTGGCATACCATCCACTAATTTATTTTTACACATATTTTCTAAATATTTAAAATTAACATGACCTAACAGTCTATGATATCTTTCATTCTGTGTTTCAATTTTTTCATTTTTTCCTGCGATATAACAGTCTTTTCTATCAATAAAACTACTGATTTTATACAATCCATATTCTTTGTAAGCTACCGCAATTAAATTGTTTTGTTTATTATATATTTTCGATATATTTTCAACAAAAATAATTTTATTTTTATGCGTTACTTTCGCAAAATTTAACAGATTATTATCCATTTCTTTACCGCAAAATAAATTGGATAATTCTACATTGTTTGTCATTCTATTTGCACTAAAATTAGTTAAGATTTTACCAACTTTTGTACCTTTCAAAATTCTACCATCACCAACTTTTACACTTATTCGCTTCTCTAAAGTGATTGTTGGGGTGAGGTGTACGAATAAAATAGGGTGGCTGGCGAGAAAGGATTTTCACTATGTTTATTCAGACAAAAAAATGAAATCGCTGTATTTCCCAAATGCGAGGGGAGCAAGCGCGCACGTATAGCTAGCAGCAGAGAATGATTGGCGTGTGTACCGTTCGGAGGCTCAGGCCGTTCTGGCGCAGCCCGTGAGCCCCGGAAAATTCAGAAGGGCGGGCCTTCTCATTGCTTCGACTGCTTCTCCGAGACTCCCCCCCTCTTGCGGAGATCGCGCCGGAGAAGCATGTTTATGGGGTCCGCGCGCCTCTCTCACTCGACGACTTTACATGCCATCGTGGCTAGCCATCGCCCCATCCATACTCTTTTGTATCCACACTTTCTGCATGCATACACATCTCAGTCACGCATCGCCGATATTGAGGACCTATTGGATTTATATGCTATTTACGCGCTATGTTGTACATGTATTTTGGCTTACGAAATCATGCTTTACATTTGTATACTTATCCGCTACGAGATGACAGTTACTTTGTACAATATTTTTACCATTACAAACTACATAGTTCGCGCAGAGATAACGCCCTTATATACTAAGATGATACGCTTACATAAATCTTAAGTCTAAGTCGCTACATTTGCTTCTCTCGCATACACACATACAGCATTCACCCGTGCACGTCCTGAGGGCAGGCCTCGAGCTGTCGACCTATGCGACTCACCTCTCTAGTTCGCTCGCTTATTTATTGCCCGCACTTCAGCTTTCACTTTAAGGGCTGCGCGCCATATACCAATTGCCGCGCCGTTCGTGGCTTCGCCGCGGATTATCGGCTCCCGATGGCTCCGCGGCTCGGGCCTCCTTTCCGGCACTCGGCGGACCGCTCTTCGCGCGCGCGCCTACCTGCGTTCGTGCGCAGCGGGAGGCCCGGCAATAGCCCTCTTCTCTTCTAGCCTCCGCTTTTCGCGGGAGACCCGGCCCTAACTCATAAACTTCCTTTCCCTCTCTCTCTTTCTCTCTCTCTCTCTCTCTCTCTCTCTCTCTCTCTCTCTCTGCTAGGCTGTCCTCAACAGTGATTGAGTCATGAAAATAAGATTCGTCGTTTACTATGTGGTCTGAGCAGCCACTATCTAATATCCAATCTATTTTATTTGTATTGCAAGCATAAATTTTTGCGTCACATTCATCATGGCGCTTTATCTCTGCTAAAAATGACTCTGGTGTCACTTGATCGCTGACGTTTTACTATACCTCGCATCGTGTCTCTGATTTCCTCTGCCTCTACCACAGTAGCCTCGTTGTCCACCTCTGCTTCCGCGATAGTAACCTCGTTTTACACCTCTGCTTCCGTGACCTCGAAACTGCTGTGTCTGTTGTTGCTGCTGATGTTGATTATGCGCACCTCCTTGCCAGTGCGCTATACCTCTGCTGCCTCTTTCTCTGGTCCATGAGTTTCGGCATTCATTCATAATATGTCCAAATTGTCCACATCCAAAACAGTTTTTACCTTTGTTTTGTTCAGCTTGAAAAACACTCGTTTTTTTCTTTCCGCTATCCTTTTCTGTATTTCGGCTTTCCCACATGTTTATTTTATTCTTTAAAAATTCACAGTTTCTATCATTTTCTTGCATTGTATCTACTAAATCGCCAAAATAGCTTAGTGAATCGGGTAATGTTCTCGCATATAATTTAACTTTTCTCGTTCATCAACTTTTCCACCTGTATTTTTCAATTCATTTATCGTCTTCTCAAATTCTGTGAAAAATAAACTGCAATTGTCAAAATCTTTTAGCTTTATTTTATCCAATCTATTTCTTATGCATATCTGCAAAGCCGATGATTCTTTCAAATATAACTCATCAAATTTCTTCATAATTTCTAAAGCTGTATCTTTTTCACTCACGAATTCTAGTTGGTCATTTGAAATACTCCCGTAAATATAGTTCATTGCTTTCAGATTTTTCTCGGCTGAAGATTCCACATCTTCAGTACTTGGTTTCTCTCTAGTAGTAGGTTCATCACATTTTTTCCACTTTAATAATAGTAATGTTCTCTTCTTCCATATACTATAACTTTTACCATCACATACCTGGATTTTAATTTCTTCATTATTTGCCACTTCTTCTATTTGTTTCCTTAGTTTGAGTTGGTTTTTTTGTAGATGTAGTTGGTTTTTTTTTCGATTGATCTTCAGATTTTATTTCTAGTACAATTTTGGCTGCCTTTCTTAGATCATCTAGTTTGAAAGTATCGTATATTGCTTTGGTAGCGTATTTATCCAAAATTTCAATTAATTCTTGTTTTGAAGCTGAAGCTGCACATTCTTTTTCTGGAGTTTGCTTGACTATTTTTCTTAACTCGTCATAAGGTACAAATTTGAATACTAAACTCTTTTCGATTAAACACAACAATTCAACTAATTCTTCTTTTGGAACTGTATATACCCAACCTGGGTTTTTTCCTTTCAAATTCCAATATTTATCTTCACTGCTCATCAATAAGCTTTCCTATGTACTTATCTGAGTTTTCCTTCAACCATGAATTCTTTCATGGACAGTTTAACACAAAATGTAATAGTTAAAAAAACTAGTTAATCACTTTTTGGAACCACGCTCTGTTACCATGACAAAATATGGTGGAAAATTAAGTATAGGAGAAGAGATTTAATTTTTTTTTAATTACATTTATTTATAATAACTCATACAGTGCATCTTAGCACTACGACTGCCCGATACAGAATCACATTACCAACTGTCTACTCTCAGTGGTCAATCGCTCAGTTAGAAAAGGCTGATTTGACAATTCAGCATTGTCCACATTTTTCTAAGTTCGTTGCACTGCTGTGCAAAGAATAAATTTATAATTTCAACAATAACATACGTTAAAAACAATGACAATACGTTCACGAGACTTTTAACTTTCATATTCTAAGTTTTCATTAAGTTCTGTTATCATTTTATCAAACAGGGTAACGTCCTTAAAGATAATCAGCTCGGAGAAGCGAAATCAAACCCCCATAGTAATGCAAGAGAAGTCTGGACATATTGTAATTAAAATTGTCTCTATCGCTCGATATTATTTGATATTGAAAAAATCGATATTTCGAGCCAAATATTTATTAATTTCCCGCCTACTGTTTCGAGTCGTTTCGACTCCACATCAAGGCGATTGAAAAGTGAATATTCCAATTTAAAAATGGTCTGGTTGTCACAGATGTTCGTGCAACGGAAAAGCTTATGCAGCGTCACTTTAAGGTCAAAGAAATCGGTGGTTAGTAAGAAAAATCCCGATGCTTAAATAAATTGTACATTCACTTAAAATTTAATGGAGTGAGCAAAGAATTAAGTGGTTATGATAGCGTTAATATTCGAACAAAATTTTTTTTTCCAAAGCTGTAAAAATCTCATACTTCATGCAATCATAATGGTACTGCTTTTATTTAAAAGTTAGTGTTCTGGCCTTCAATTTAAGCTATTGAACTCTTCAAAGTATTGATTTTTCATTTCACAAATCTATTATTAATAGGACATGTTATGCTGAAATTTTTTTACGGTGTGCCCGTTGCTAAGCGTTTGAGTAAACGAAAATGAATTTTTAATATCTCAATTTTCTCCTTGAAACCTGCACCAAAACTTGAATGGAGCACTTTTTTAATAAGATTTTTTTTTCATTTTTCCAAACAAGTTTATGTAACTTTTTATTAAATAAGTGAATTAGAACTCTGCACTGCATATTCTCACAATAGAGATCTGTACGCAGAATCAATTTTTACTCGAGTAGAGCGATAGAGTAATTTTATTCTATATACTATACTTTCGAGTGATAGAGTCGCATACCATCTAAACTTTGACACTGGCTCTTATAAGTGTCCTCTAGGTGGCGACCTGCCTTTTTCTCTATGCTAGAGTTCTCTTTTACAAGAGAAAAACGCAGGCCGAGACCACATAAATGCCGCTTCTCTTCGAAGTGGTGGGCGTCTAAGGAAGCTGTCAGAGCCTTACTGAGGAGTCCACTCTGACAGCTGGGACGAAACGCCAACAGAGAGAAATTTATATTTCTCTCTTTTATATTTTTGAGGCCTGCCTACATACAGATCTTCATTGTGAGAATATGCAGTGCAGAGCCTGTATTCAAAAATCAATTTTTACTCAAGTAGAGCGATGGAGTCATTTTATTCTATATACTATATTTTCGAGTGATAGAGTCGCATACCATCTGAATTAGAAAAAAATTCGATGAACTTGTTTGAAAAAATGAAAAAAAAATTTTGATTAAAAACGTGCTCCACTTAAGTTTTAGTGCAGGTTTTAAGGAGTAAAATGAGATATTAAAAATTCGATTTCGTTTACTCAAATGCTTAGCAACGAGCACGCCGTAAAAATATTTCAGTAAAAAGCATGTCCTATTAAGAATAGATTTGTGAGATGACAAATCAATACTTTTAAAAGTTCAATAGCTTAAATTGAAGGCCTGAATACTAGCTTTTAAATAAAATCAGTTCCATTATGATTGCATGAAGCACGATATTTTTACAGCTTTCCAAAAAAAAAAAAATTTTTTACCGTTACGGGGTAACCCTAAAAGGGTTAAAATTATGAAAATATCGATGTTTTTTCCTTCACTTTTTTCACAATTCATAGTCCATAGAATATGGTCCTGAAAGCCGTCTTTTGATAAAACAATTTGCCTCGTAGATACAGACAAAAAACTGATAAATATTTTTCTAGCAATTTTTTTAATAATCGTGAATTTTAAATATTTTAATTAGACCAAACCTTGTGGAAATAATTGTTCTACCACGCTTCTAATAGAGTAATTTTATAAGAAATCTTAGTAAAAATACTACATAAAAACCATTTTACAAAACCTCTTATTCTCAAAAATTATTGATCTATTTTTATAAAATATTAATTTTTCTATATGTGATTTTATTTTATAATTGAACTCAATGTGTTAAAGTAAAGGCATCCAACAAATTTGAATTTGCCAGAGAACATTTTGCACCTCACGGCTCACAGTTTCAGGTCGGGAATGTAGATTATTATATGATCGGTATAGTAGAATTTTATGTGAAGCAGCTAAACAGCTGTTTTTCATCCAATCTTAAAGACACCAGATTAGTTCAGTTTACCTGCTAGCTGGTGCTACTAGCTCAATGATATTTTTAAGTACAATAGCTTCTACACAGCACATCAATTATTCAGATAAGTATTGGAAACTAATAAGTAATAATTTATGCGTAAAAAACCTTTTCTTTGTTTGTTTATTTTTTACTTTTAGGTGTACGGGTGGAAAACAGCAAGATGGGACTGTTATGTTGACTGTATAGAGTGGTATTTTTCATGATTTTAACAATTTAAAGTGTATTTAATAATGGTAAGTATTGCAAATAACTGTAATCAATAGTTTAACTTGATTGTGAATTGGTAACGATAATTTTGATTTTATTTCCAGCTTCTAAATACTATGTACATAATAATATCAAACATCATTATGTACATGTACCATCAAATATACTTTATTCCATATATATTTGAGTAACAAAAACAAATGAAGTTATGACAGATATTTTCTGTAAGTGTAGAATAGTCTATTTGTATGACTTGTAATTCTGATGAACCAAATTGAGCAACCTATCTTATGAGTCTGGTCACAAACAAAGTGGAGCAGAATGGGTAAAAGTAAGTTAAAAGTGAATGTTACGTATATTTACATATGTAACATTCACTATAATTACTAATATTGTCAATATATGTATGGTAGATTGTATTAATTTTGTGCTTTGTAGGAATCTATTCCACGTAGTTTGTGACCAGACTTATAAGAAAGTTTTTTCACTTTAGTTCATCAGGATTGATGGCACGGTTCCTTCAGAAAGCTGCGGCAAGTATACAAAAATGATAAAAATCATGATTTTTGGTATGTAAAAACCTTTAATGGTTTTGAAGTATTACACTTACTTAATGCACATTTTTAATGCATAAAAGTGATGTATAATACTTGTATTTTAAAGGAAAAATATAGTTTTTGGAGCACTTATGAATACATTAATTTCTTACAATACTCATAATTTTTTTTTTCAGGACTCAACCCTATCATAACCCCTTACAGCACACTGCTTTGGACATAGATAGGCAAAGGCACATCGAAATTCTAGAGTATATAATGTACAACGTAAGGTAGGAAGCTAACAGCTCAAAAGTTTGTCGAAAAACGAAATTAGTTCGATTGACAAAATATCAATAAATTGGATATTTTTGATTTTAATAAAAATTAATAAAATATACAGTTATAACTGAATTCGTTATAAACGAAGTTTATAGTTATAAACGATACAATTAAAACGATAATACATTTATAAACGAATATCTGATGACGTCTAAAAATGATATATCAATAATGTAAATGAAGTTTGAAACTATCATTAATGTCCTGAGTGAATATGTGAATTAAGTTCAATTATAACTTGAAAGAAATTTACACTGAATAACTTGAAGAAAAGACGTCAAATACAAACGTACGTATAAAAATGAAATAAGATGCTTATGTACATAAATATGTGTGTGCATCAGTTCTAATAAATGTGGTGCAGTGTATGTAGTTGCTGCTGCACTGCGTGTTCTGTGAAATCATAGGTCACAAAAGAAACAAGGCATACAGCGCTCTTCTTTTGATTGTTTTTCATCTACTGAACAATTGCTCAAATAATAATGCTTCCTGTGATAAAAGTCTATTCCTTTGATTGTCATTCGTGAAAGAAATAGTCGTTTATATAAATTTTAAAAGAATGATACATGCACGAAGCCGAAAATCAACAAACAGTCTCGCAATGCCGCAGCCAACGTTGCTGCCCCAATTAGTAATGGCGTTGTTAAATTCTTCCAGGTAGCCAAATATAATCCATTATAGGCCAAAATAGAATGAATAGAATTTATTTATTTATATTTCAATATCAATGAATTTACTGTGCATGCATATCTTGAAGATAGAAAGTAAATGAATTATGGCACCCAAGAGTACAGTATACAGGATAGGTCAGACATAGGTTACGCAAATAAAACTCGAACCCTCATTTCAGTGAAGTAACCAAATAAGGTGTATATTATTTAAGATTAGTGATATAGTAGACTTGGAGTAGACGACGGTGTTTCTTGAACTCGATCTGTCGACGGAACGAGTAGTTATTCAATCGCTACATACAAAAATGATGCGTGATGAATACGTACATGATGCGTGATGAATGCGTACATGAATACGCAAGGTAGCTAATACTACATTATACAGGATCACCCCGGAACATGAGTTTAAGAAAAAAAGTTGAAAGCTAATAGAAAAGCATGATTTTACAATATTACATTGAATAGGACTACCCAATGCGGTTGAAGCTCCACTGAAAAAATATCTGTCTAACGGGGATAAAGGAGAGAGATACCAGAGTATTTAGTCATTTAATAATTATTATCGATTAGTCCGACATTAATCACCGCACCTTATGCCTAATAACTAGAATTACGATTCAATTCTGATTGCACACATACAACGCAAATGGCTGAGTAGGCGGCTAGGTGTAGAGTCAATTTAATCTCATTTACAGAATACTATGAAGAAGTAAAATGATTAAGGTGATAATACCACCGATGTGAATTATAAACATACGACGCGAAAAATCCCTCACAGGGATGTGTGACTTGAAGAACAAACGGTCACAGTATTGTCGAGGTAGCGCGCGTCGTTTCAACACACGTGGGTTAATATATATGCTCTCTCACTGGTAGAATTAATCCTTACATAACAAAAACATGTTCGATTGTGCGCGAGGCGTAATATATTATTTCGGTTTAATGTCTTATTGATTTAAACTTAACTTTCATACCCGAGGCGACCTACCGGTCTCTTGCTCCCGCGCTAGCAGTGTAAGAGGTGCCCAGGAGAACTTTGGCGTAGCGTTCGTGCGAACATACGAAAATTACCGTTACCTTTACTGTTGTTATCCTGCTAGTCAGTGATAACTTTTTTTAAGTTTAATCGCGAGAGGTGTATATCCTCTTATTTATTTCATTTATTGATAGGTTATTTTACTGCAGGAACTAAGGAGCGTGAGCTCCCAGCTAATTTCAGAATTTAATCCTAGCGGTCCCTTTCAATTAAAATGGTGTCGCGCACTAAAAAAGGACGCATCACTACAATATAGTGCTTGCTGGCGGTAAATTTGCGCATGGTCGAGAGACCCTCGAAGTCTCCCATCCATCCTCCTTAGAACTACATGATTACCTTTTCCTTTATGTTACTGAGTTGCGTGGATATAGTTAGACGGTTGATCGGGTAATACCGATAGCTTAGCGAAATATAACTGACAATTGCCCTCCTTTGCCGCCGAGATTTTGCGGCGAGAAGCGACGCATAAGCCGAATTTTCATAGTTCTCGCCTAAGCGTTGTATACCTGTGTCATGTATATGTGTATTGGCATGTACACGAGTGTGTGTGTGGGTAAACGGCCGCGGCACCAAACGGCAGTTGCCTATTCCGATAGAATGCGCAGCGATTTTTCCGCTAAGTTTTCCGCTATGTCCAGTCGCGCTGTATTTACAGTAGAGCAGCTCGAGTGTAAACGGGGCGCGTGCGATGCTTCGGAATTTCGGCTTGAGCTCGCGGATACCGACTGACCGAGTCCTTGAGCGCGATGTTCACGTTCGTGGCTTGGCGTGTATGCCTCGTATAGGCAAGAATGATACTCTGATATTATTTGAAGAGTTGAATCGTCGCAATATGTTTGTGAAAATTATAAACTAAGCAATCGCCATTGCTCTTTTAACTATTGTAAGTTAAGGGGTTCGGCCTGAGTTAAACCTGAAAAAAATAAATCATCAGTTAATAGGCAAAACAAAATTATATATAAGTAGTATCATAAAAAATCTTTTTCGTACTTTAAGTATACATATTCATTGTAATTTTGCATATTTTTAAAGCATGATATATCTATATTTACTGCTTAAACAATCCCATGTGTGAAGCATTAAATTTTAGTACTTTTTCTCCTTTGTCGCATGATTTCTCATCATCCGGGTGATGAATGTAAACCAAACTGGATGGAATTTCTTGTAAATGTGCATCTCCTCAGCTTAAGCGGAAGGCTTTTCTGAAAAATCAAGGGGCGCGCTTTAAATTAGCCCTGTTGAAAACTCGACATACAGTTATCTTCGTATTAACAACTTTGTTTGTTGCATATGAGCACCCAGATGAAAGCTTGCGACAAAACTAACAAAATGACATCGGGGTCATATTTTGTGAAATTGCTTCTATCAAAAGTTGTTGCGAAGTGAAAGTTCGGCATCACGAATTCTCCTATACGAAAATTCTTCTCCCGGAGAAAATGTTCTCCGCGGAAATACGTCATCGTGTGACGTCAGCTCTACGTACACTATTATATGTTGTGACGTTATGCTTTTTACCGTCCCTGGGGAGGCGTTGCACAACGTAGATGACACCTATGCAGGTTTATCGCGAGCCCGTATTTAATAATTATTGTTGGACGCCCGAACTCGCGATCTTCAACACTCGTCTGCCGGCTTGAGACTCTCTTACACTCTAGGTCGCGGGGGAGAGGTACAGGGAGAATATTACGCAAAATAAGACACGCGACTTGTACAATTAAACTCTTAGTAATTTATTAATAATAAAAATAATCCAAATCAATATTTTCTACTCGCGGACGCGTGCTCGTCCTCGGGCGAGCTCACCGTCTATATCGCGGGCTGGCTCTAAGGTTAGAACTCGCGGCGGGGAGGTATATTCCAACACTCCTACCTGTCTCTAATCCCTTTGCTCGACTTCCTCGCGTTCTGGTGTGCCTCGTGCCCTGTGGATGCGCACGCGAAAGAAACTTATTTGTACTCGGAAAGATGCACACGGGGGGATATTGCTCGGGTCGCTCTGGTCGTCGCCTTGGAAAATTCGCTCGCTCGTGGTACTCGATACTCTCTGGATCTTCGTACGATACTGACTATCTTTGCGCGCTCGGTAGCTACGCCGGTTCGCGGCGTCTCTCACTCTCTCACTCGCACTCATGCATTTCCCCTAGATCGCTCTCTCGCGCCTATCATACGTTTACACGCTTTCGCACCATATATGCCATATATCATATCGCACTCTCGCGCCCTCTTTTACAACTCTTATAACTGCGCGCGATTTTTGAAACACTCTTTCACGCATGTCTGGCTCTATTAGTTGCTCTTACGCATTTTCGCACAATTACATGCTCCCGCACGCTTACATTTTTGTTATCCGCTCGCACGCGCGCTGTGGATTGAGCCGTAGCCCTCCACCTTTTCCCAATATCACACGGCGCATACGCGTTGCCTCCACTCTCTCTCGTCTGTCTCTAATGCATTCATTCTCTCGCTATCCATCCTTCTCGCACTCATTCCTTGGTCAATAGCTCGCCAACATGGCGGCCGCCGCTCGCGCGCGTACGCCTCGTGGCGCGCATGCCTCGTATTTCTTGTCTCTCTTGCTCCCGTTGCTCCAGCGCTGCGCCGTCCGTCTCTCTCTCTCTCTCTCTCTCTCTCGCCTTGGCTGCCGCGCGCTGCTACGCGCTGTGCTTCCCCCACTCTCTCGCTCTCGCCTCGTGCTGCTGCTGCTCGGCGGCAGGCTGCTCTCGGCGCCGTGCTGTCCTCCTGGCTCTACAGCTGACTGCTCGCTTGCTGCTGAAAGCACCACCGAGTATAAGAATGTGTTCTCTTACTGGGTGGTGTCCAGGCGAGCAGCCATCGACGGGATCCCCGTCACAATGTATACGGTTTATATGTGTGCAAATGCAGACGAGCAGACATTTTTATGTGTAGATGCAGACGTTTTGTATTATGCAATACAATAACACATGCTGTCATGTTAAAGAAATATACTTTTATATAGTTTGTGGTGCAGATGACGATTACAATAACAGAGTTTATTAATATATCAGCAAAAAATTCTATTTATAAGTAATTTTAAAAATCAGTGAAAATGTAGTTAAATTTAACCTAAATATATATTTTATAAAAACAGTGCTATTTTAATATTTTAGCACATCTCACAAACATGACTAATAGGCTAGAATTAGATAAGTATTTAGTTTTATTTTTTTATAAATCGTACATAATATAATGAAAGATTTTGTGAACTGATTCTTTCTTAAAATGTTCTTTTTTATTTTTCAGGTTTTATTGGAAGGCATACAACTATCAGGTTATAAACAATTTTCTTGTGATGTGATGTGATGTGATGTGACAAGCTAGTGACGTGAAAAATGTTTTTTCAAGATTTATAATTACTACATAATTTCAGAAGACAAGTGGTTTACAAGTTTTTCCCAATTTCGAGAGAGCAAGTACACTAAGTTTCCAAACGTAACGAGACTTTTCCCAAGGGAAAAGCATGTTTTGTTTTGTATCAGGTAACGAGAACTTAAGAAGACCTACAACTATCATGTTATAGAAGTAAAGAATTTTTTTGTGACGTGACAAGCTAGTGAAAGTGTTGTACTTTCATCGTTTAAGTATCAAGAAAGTTGTTACACAATTTCTATTGGGAGGTTACGCAACTGTCAAGTTATAAAGGGAAGGAATTCCTGTGAGAAGCTAGTGATGTGAAAAATGTTTTATCAAGATTTATAATTACTATATAAGTTCAGAAGACAAGTGGTTTACAAGTTTTTCCCAATTTTGAGAGAGCAAGTACACTAAGTTTCCAAACGTAACGAGACTTTTCCCAAGGGAAAAGCATGTTTTGTTTTGTATAAGGTAACGAGAATTTATGAAGGCCTACAACTGTCATGTTATAGAAGTAAAGAATTTTCTTGTGACGTGACAAGCTAGTGGAAGTGTTGTACTTTCATCGTTTAAGTATCAAGAAAGTTGTTACACAATTTCTATTGGGAGGTTACGCCACTGTCATGTTATAAAGGGAAGGAATTCCTGTGAGAAGCTAGTGATGTGAAAAATGTTTTTTCAAGATTTATAATTACTATATAAGTTCAGAAGACAAGTGGTTTATAAGTTTTCCCCAATTTTGAGAGAGCAAGTACACTAAGTTTCCAGACGTAACGAGACTTTTCTCAAGGGAAAAGCATGTTTTATTTTACATAAGGTAACAAGAACTTATGAGTTGTCAAAGCTGTCACTCAGAGGGATAGCATCAGAATTTTCAAGTTGATACGGCTCAGCAAAATTAGAATTTTGAAATTTCTAATCTCCGATTATCTGAATACTACTCTACTATACCATCTTCAAAATTCCTATACTATCTCTCTAAGCTGTGGGCTAAACCACTCGTATGGTCTTTTAACCTTTTAGAAATCAGAACATGCATTTCTATTGGGAAAAGAGACGCTCAACCTATATTCTGGAAACTGCCTGTACTCAGGGCACACTGAAAATTGAAAATAACTAGATTTTCATTAAGCAAATCAATCAGAGGGATAGCATATGAAATTTCAAGTTAATCTTCTAGACCAATTTCAAAATAATTATAATTTAAGGCATTCAAAATTGAACAGCTTAAAATTGGTCTAGACGATTAACTTGAAATTCCATATGCTATCCTTCTGATTTATTTGTTTAATGAAAAAATGGTTATTTTCAGAGTGCCCGGAGTACAGGCGGTTTCCAGAATGTGGGTTGAGCATCTCTTTTCCCATTCGAAATGTATGTTTTGCTTTCTAAAAGATAAAAAGATCATTCAAGTTTTCAAGCCAACTGCTTAGAGAGATAGTATAACAATTTTGACGATGGTATAGTTGAGCAGTATTGAGATAATCAGAGACTAGAAATTTCAAAATTCAATAATTCAAAACTGCTGAGTCGTATCAACTTGAAAATTTTTATATTATCCCTCTAAATGACTGGCTTGATAACTTATAAGTTCTCGTTACCTTATACAAAACAAAATATGCTTTTCCCTTGGGAAAAGCCTCGTTACATCCATGATCTAGAAAATGAGTATACTTTATTGTGCTCCTTTCAAATTGAGAAAAACTTATGCTCTATCTAGAAATCCATTGCAAGGATAGCATGTGAAAGTTTAAGTTTATCACATATACCAATGTCAAAATAATTATCATTTATGGCATTCAACATGGAACAAAATTGGTCTAGACGATTAACTTGAAATTTCTTATGCTATCCCTCTGATTAATTTGCTTAATGAAAAATTAGTTATTCTCAATTTTGAGAGAGCAACATGTACACTCAGTTTCCAAATCTTGCATGTAACGAGTATTTTCCCAAGGGAAATGCATGTTTTGCTTTGTAAAAGGTAATGAAAACTAATGAGTTGTAAAGCCTGTCACTTAGAGGGATAGTATGAGAATATTCAAGTTGATACGGCTTAGCAAAATTTGAATTTTTTAATTTTGATATTTCTCATCTCCGATTATCTTCATACTGCTCAGCTATATCATCTTCAAAATTTTTATACTATCTCTCTAAGCTGTGGGCTAAACCACTTGTATGGTCTTTTTACCTTTTAGAAATCAGGACATGAATTTCTATTGGGAAAAGAAACGCTCAACCCATATTCTGGAAACTGTCTGTACTCAGGGCACTCTGAAAATTGAAAATAACTATGTTTTCATTAAACGTACTAATCAGAGGGAAATCATGAAAAATTTCAAGGTTATCGTATCAACCAAAAATTTATTTTTCACTAAATGATCTTTACTTTTTCATACTATCTGTATCAAGTAAATAATTATGTTAAACAGAATAAAGTTTTGTGTCAATTTTGTGGATTAGGCCTACAGGGGATACCACAACTTTATTAACATTATTTTTTACAAGTTTTCATAAAGTTTTAATTCGATTCCAATTTTCTAAACATTTACCGAATTAGGTCTTTTGCATTGAAAATAATAATACGTATATCATAAGGAATCATAGGGATATTGGAAACTAACTTACATATACTTCTTTTTTTACTAAATATTATTCATAATACTATAATATAGATAAAACAATTGTGAAGGAAACTATATCACTCATTTTCTGCATGTCGATATAGTATACGTAACGTACAAATGCTTTCAAGTAAGCAGTTATCAGTTAATTAATTAGCAATAATTTTATACGTACAAATTTCTTTGATGTATATTTGCGAGATAAATAATTATGGAACTTAGCATAAAATTTAGTGTCAATAAAGGAAAGAAAACGCGCTATTTTATTTACGTCGAAGGTGGTATGGAAAAGATAGATTTCTTTGTGAATAATAATAATCTAAAAAATCTATTTGTTCTACAGATTAATTCTGCCCAAAAAATAATTATTATTACAATAATCTCTGAGCATATATACATTAATATTTTAAATTTATTACTTATTTAGTCGATGTTTACTATTCTTTGTAATTTACATATTATATACCTTGCGACGTAGCAATAAATATTGCTGCGTCGTGATTATTTATCGCGGCCAGCTGACTTACTCTCGGCAGACTGACAGGTACTGGTGCGGAGCCAGCGCTCGGTGGCACTCGCAGGAGTTGCCTCTGATCGGCCGCTCGCGGAGCGCAGGATGTGAGCTCCCGAGTCACACCTGCGCAGCACGTTGGCGCTCGGGAGGGGGCACAGCAGGAAGCGAGACGGCTGCCGCCCGCACGCGGTCACATGCACGCCGTGGTGTATGGAGGGGAGCGCGTATGTATGTGTGAGAGAAAGAGAGAGTGAGGGAATGAGAGTGTGAGTAGGAGAGAGAGGGAAGGCGACGCACATGTGGTGCGATATAGAGAGAATATGCGGCGCGCGCGGTAGCGGGGAGAGGGAAGGCGTTTTCCGTTATCGGCTTCTATAGATCGATCGAGAGGGCGCCTGCTCCCGGGCGATCAATATATGATTTATATGGAGGTTTTCCACTTACAGGATTATAGGGAGATAGAGGGATAGTGGAATAACGTTTGGTTTCCACTATCGGCTCTGATGGGATATTAAGGTTATTTTCCAAACAGTTCTTTATGGTCTTCTGTGAATTTTGGAATTAGCGCGGCCGTTTGGTACTATATTGGGGGAGCCACCTTACGGTTATCGACATTGATTGATTGATTGAGATCAATAAAGGGGGCGCGGAATTTGCATATTGATGGATGACATAGAGGGCGGTAATCGATTTTATAGCCAATGGGAAAATTAGAAATAGGAAAAGAGGGCGCTGGGAAATTTCATAGATAAGTGATGATTTAGTAGTGGTATTCAAATAGGCCAATTGCGGATTTTGGAGGTTTCAAGGACCAATGGAAATTTGCCAGCCAGGACGACGCTCCGGGGAGGAAGTAGGCGAGGTGGGAAAATCGCGGCTTCTTCCCCGAGCGGAGGTCGTCCTCGTTCACTCTGTTCCTGGATCCTCGTTGTAGCAGTTCTGCCATTTCCTTGGTCTTTGAGTTTCCCGGTCTTCGACGAATTTTGAGTTTGTGGGTGCATCTTGGCGGCCATTACGTGGATTCGGTTTGGAGTTTCTGGTCCGGGATTTTTGTTGGAGGAATTATAAGGAGCGATTCGAGAGTTAAGGAAGGAATATTGGTGAGATTGTTAAATATAAATTTGGAATATATGTTGTGGCGGTAATCGGGAAATGGGGGAAAGGGGGTAGATAGAGGAAACTTTTTCCATTTCAGCTCCGCGGATTTTTTACGTTTTCAGCAGGAGGCGGTTTTCCCCTTTTATTATTCCTTCTGTAAATTGAATATCTAGCATCATCGTAGAGGTTTTTCGCGGCCCTTTCTTGTGTTTAGCAACTCCTGTTCCCGCTATCAAGGACATAGTTATTTGGCCGTTGGCCCATGCCATATTTAAATTCACAATCATTTTGTTTGCCTATATCAGTTTGTAAAAAGGGAGTTACAATATATCTGTTTATGTGTTAATTCTAATTCTTGTGTTAATATTTATTTCTTATTAGGCCTATTGCTACCAAAAATTCCCTGCGCGTACCCGTTTTTCCGTTTTCAGAACTCTAGACTCCGAGAGTGAGGAGCAGCCGTGAAATAAAAATATTTTTGTACAATAACTGGAATCCTCGAGCGGGCGAGGCAAATTCCACGTTACAAATGGCGCCCATCGTGCGGCTATTTTAGCGGAATTTTTTTTTTTACAGCAGCGATTTTTGTGAACTTGGAGGAATTTTTTTGAATTTTCAGCGACATTTTGAGGGACTTGGCGGTTAATGGTAACGGCAACGGTACTTGCCGCCATTTTGGACGCGTCGCGTCGGTTGAATTTTTTTTTCCTTTTCTTTCCCAAGTCTCTGTGTGGTAGCAATAGGGTTTGAATGTTAGGCAGTTTTTGTGTTTTATGGTTGTGGTATTTTTGTGGTTTTTTTTTCTCCTTTAATTATTTTGAAGTTTTGCATTGGTGAAATTTTTTTTTCCTACGCAAATTTATTTGGGAGGGCCCACCTGTTACTGTTGCGCACACACACACACCACACGCATTTAATATAATTATTTTATTATTTTATGTAATATTTATAAATATATTTGTTGTTGCGTGTGGAGGATTTTCTTTCAGGGAAGTGTTGTGGTTTCTTTTCAGGAAGATATCCGTATAAGGGAATTTTTTTTTCCCAGTGTAGAGGGAAATTTTATTTTTCAGGAAGAGATCATTGAAGTACTCGTGTAGTGGAATTTTTGTTTCTCATTACAGGAAGATATTTTGTTCTGTGGAGGATTTTATTGAATTTTCAGAGATATTGCACTGTAGTGCACGGGTACAGTTTTTTTTTCCTATTATTTTTTTTTATTTTTTTTTTTTTGAATTATATACATTTCCCAGTAGGTGTGTGTGTGTAGGTAGGGTCTTGTATTTTAATTATTTCCCCAAATTTTCTTTTGTGGTTTTTGGCGGAATAAGTGGAGGAATTGCGGCAAAACGTCTACGATGGAAGAAGAATATAGATTAATAATGAGAAGATTGTTGAAGAACAGGGATCTTCGGGCACGTATGCGAGCACTGATTACGGCAGAGTTGTCAACGGTTATAGAGGAATTAGAAAAGAGAAAATTGAGCACGTTGGGGTCTGCTAGAGAACTGGCAGAGAGGCTTTTTCGAGCTCAATTATTAATTGATGGTTATGAAGATGTGCCGTGGTATGCAGAGATCGATGAAAATGAAAGTTTGTCGCCGAATGAACAATTATTAAAGCCAGTGTTGGAAATGGCGGTAGAAGACCGTGTGGAAATAGATCTACTGGTGGTTGTGTCAACAATAGAGGTCACGGCAACGACTACGAGCATAACTACAGTAACATGTGAAGCAACGGTAGTAACGACCTTGCCGGGGTTAGATGTGTATTATTCCGGACCTTCTACTAGAGACCAGTATGTGTTTAGAGAACCTATATCGGCGCCTGTGAATTCATCGACGTCAAACACGGGAGCGATTCCTAGGACGAATAGTTTTAGGAAGAAAATTGTGGTCGAGGAAAGTCAATACGTGATGACGCCGGAAGGAAAAGGAAAAACTTCACACAGAGATAGAGGGATTTCGATAATACCTGGTACGGCGGATTTTTATTCGGGAGCAATAGGAGGTGTCCGGAATATACCATTGACGACAACGGCAATGAGTGTTGCGAATACTTCGACGGTCTTTTCCGTACCTTACTTGGTCTATGGTGGTGCTGGAGGTAATTTTACATCAGCAAATAATAGGAAACCTGTGCATAATTTACCTGATTATATGGGGAATAATCAGAAATTGGAAGATTTCCGAAGCAGGCATGATGGATCTAATGGAGGAGAAGATGATTTTCGACGAAATAGGGATTTTAGAGATTATGGGGGTAGTGATGATAGAGCATTTAGGCATGGAAATTTGGTAAAAATCCTTCAGAGCTGGTGTCAGAAATTTCATGGAACAGAGGACAGAATTGCAGCAGAAAATTTTATGGCTCAGCTGGAGGATTGTAAGGCCAGCGAAAATATACCTGACGAGAAAATGTTAACGGCTGCAGCTTGTCTATTTACAGGGGTAGCTGCGAATTGGTACAGAGTTAAAAGGAAAGAAGTGCTGTCATGGAGGCAATTGTTGTTGGCATTTAGAAATCGATTCATTGGAGAGATCAGTCAGAGAGATATTTATAATGATCTATTGCGGAGAACGCAGGAAACGTCGGAGAAGATAACCGCGTTTATAGATTGTTTTAAATACATTGTCGATCATTTGGAAAGTCCCCCAAATCGTGTGGAATTAATAGGTATGGCGTATGAACGAATACGTTCAGAATACCGCGATTTTATGGTAAATCTGAAGATCACTTCGTTGGAAGACATAGAGAGATATGGTCGACAGTATGAGCGACACAAAGAAATTAACGAGTATTGGGAACCTCCACCTGCGAAGGAAAAGATGAAACTTCCAGGTGCAAGCTATATACCGAAGGAGGTGGAGAAGAAACCGACTAAGGTTGTGGCGATGGAGGTAATGATTATGAGGCCAGGAAAGAGTAAAAATCAAAAGAAATCGGTTTCTGGTCAAGCTCAAGAGTCGAATGTGGATATTGGTGAATCGATAATAAAGGAACAAACTAAAGTAAAGGGGTTAATAAATCCGAATTTGGAAAATTTTAACCAACAAGTTCAGAATATCCAATGTCAACAGCAGCCACCGCGTCAGATGCAGCAGCAACATCCACAACAGATACAGCAGCAGAAGCAACAACAGCAACATCGAATATGGAATAATTTCGGCAATCAGAATGCGGTGGGGCAAAATGGTGGTAATCCGCAGCGTGGAAGTAATTTTCAGAGTCAGCAAGGCGATAATAAACAGCAAGGTTCGAGAAAATGCTACGCTTGTGGGAAAGAAGGTCATTTTGCAAATAAATGTCCGGATACTAAGTGTTATAAGTGTCAACAAATGGGGCATAAAGCGAATGGATGTCCGATGAGAGTTATGTCGGATATTTATTGCCAGTTATGCAATAAACCAGGAGTCACAGTCAGAGAGTGTCCGGACTGCGACATTTTGAACAGATTGGGAAATGGCAGTGCGGGGGCTCAGCGCAGTTCCCTGCCCTCCGCGAAGCCATAGGAACTGCTTTTGGAAATAGTGGAGGATTTATTGGAGATAATGGAGGTAGTGGTTTTATAGAGGATAATGGAGGAAATCATGAATCTGTTACTTCCAATGAATTAGGTGGTTCACGTAGTGGACAAACTGGGAAGGAGTTTTCATCTAAAATGAAGACGAATCCATCAGGCAATGTTTCTACAGGTATTGCAATTGGTGGGGAGATGAAACTTGGAAGGCCTAGTGTTGATAGGGATAGTGAGAAGCTTCAACGGATGCTGAGAAAGTGTGAAGAATCTACAGCAAGTCGTGGGAGCAATGGAAGTAGTGATGAGAATAGTGTTGATAGAGGAACTGGTTCTATTTTAAAAAAGAAGCAGTTTAAGAAGAAGAAAGAAAAGAGTAGTAATAATGTGAATATTAAGACTCGTACAAATGGAATAGATGTAATTTTAAGTGATGCGCCGTCGATTGAGTTGCGTGAGAACTCGAAATTGGTAGGGAAGAAATTGAGGAACTGGTCGGAATATTTGAGGGAAGCACGTTCAAAACAGATTATAGAAGACGAGGCTTTGAATCAAAATATTAACCGGCTAGTTAATGGTAAATATTTGTTGGTAGAAAAATCATCTGAAGGCTCAATGAAGGATCCGTCGTTGGAGATAGTAAAGGATGTTTCTAAAGGAGCTATTCCTAAGAACAATACTTCATCGAAGCGATGGTTTCAGAAAAGTGTGGAGGAGCCTAATTTTGATTTAAGATGGCGGTTGCCGAGTCCTGTCGATAATTCACGAGAGCTGCAGGAGGATGGTAGGAAGAGGATGTGTGGAAATTATGATCATAGTTCTTCCGAACCGTTGGTAACTTCTTTCCGAGATGTTCAGAAACAAGTTTATGGAAAATCTGAAGATGAATGAGTTAAAGCAAAAGAAGAATAAATCTCAATTAATTGCTCAAGGTGCGGAGATTACCACTAGAGAAAACAGAAATTTTCTTTCGGTTAATTTTGGAGGAAAAGATTATGTAGCATTAGTGGATAGTGGAGCGATGGTGTCATTAATTAAGTCACATATAGCTGAGAGATTTCCTTCCAAGATGAGTAAATGCAATAAATTCATACGAGGAGTAACTGGAGACATTATCCCTGTAAAGGGGAGCATGGAAATTACTCTAGAAATAGATGGTGTATCAAAAGTTCTGGAATGTATAGTTATGGATGAGCCAGGCCATGATATGATTCTAGGTATTGATTTTTGTAGAGATTGGGAAATCCAAATGAATTATAAGGAAAATTTATGGAGAATTTCTGGTGGAATTTGGCATTCTTTTGATCAAGATGGTAATTATGGGAAACCTTCTTTGATTGCGGAATGTGCAGGTTTATCGGAATTGAATGTGGAGGAACATGATAGGATTTTGAAGATTGTGAAGAAATATTTACCAGAGGATACGCCTACACGGTTGAATGCTACTACTCTAACGGAGCATAAAATTGTGTATTTAGGGGATGCTCCTATTAAACATAAATTTAGGAGGTGGTCTCCGAGGCGATGGAATGCTGGAATCAAAGAAATTGAGGAAATGTTAAAAGCTGGAGTTATTGAGAAATCGGATAGTGATTTCAGTAGTGCTCCGGGGTAATTGTGTTTAAAGAAAATGGAGAGGTGCGTTTTTGTATAGATTATCGGGATGTCAATAAATTGACCAAGAAAGATGCTTATCCACTACCTTCAATTGATGGAATATTGGATAAATTGAGGCATGCGAGGTATATTTCAAAGATTGATCTGAAGAAGGCCTATTTTCAAGTGCCTATGGAGGAAAGTAGCAAGAGATATACAGCATTTGCAATGCCGGGTAGTGGATTATGGCAATTTACTCGCCTCCCATTTGGGCTTTCCAATGCTCCGGCCACTTTTCAGCGTCTGGTTGACTCTTTGTTTGGTCCGGAATTTGAACCACACATTTTTGGATATTTGGATGATGTGATAGTGGTAGCGGACAACTTTGAGGAACATTTGAAATGGTTGGAATTAGTATTGGGAAAGATTACGGAAGCTGGATTGACGGTGAACAGAAAGAAATGTGAATTCGGCTGTTCTAGAGTCCGTTACTTGGGATATTTGTTGGACAGAAATGGTCTCAGGCCAGATCCTGAGAGGATTGCTCCGATTATGAATTATCCGGCGCCAAAAGACAAGACTCAGCTTAAGAGATTCTTGGGTATGATTGGCTGGTATAGTCGTTTTCTGGAGCATGACGCGGAGATGAAGGTGCCTTTATTGAAAAATGTTAAAAACTTGAAGGAATGGAGTTGGAGCGATGAGCAGCAGCAGGCTTTTGAGGACTTAAAGTTGGCGTTAACTAATGCTCCGGTGTTAGCTCGTCCAGATTTCTTCAAACCATTTACGATCCAGTGTGATGCCTCGAATTTCGCGATTGGGGCCTTTTTGACCCAAGAATTGGAGGATGGAGAGCACCCAATAGTGTATCTCAGTAGAGTACTGTCATCTGCAGAGAGAAACTACACTACCACTGAGAAAGAATGTTTATCCATGATATGGGCAATAAAGAAATTGAGGCCATATGTGGAGGGTTATCCATTTAAGGTGGTGACGGACCACAGTGCTCTAAGGTGGTTGCAAAATTTAAAGGATCCAACTGGTAGATTGGCCAGATGGGCTTTGGAACTACAGCAGTGGGATTTTGAGATAATTCACAAAAAGGGAGCTCTTCATCATGTTCCCGATGCACTTTCTAGAGGTTTTAACATAGAGGAAATGAAATTGGTTTTGGAGGATATCAAAGATGAATGGTACATTCAAAGGATGAAAGAGGTGGAAGAGACTCCAATGAAATTTTCGTCCTGGAAAGTGGATAATGGACTTCTATACAAATTCAGGAATGATCCATTGTTAGATCCTATTAGTTTTCCAAAAGAAAGCTGGAGGTTAGTAGTACCCTGTGATTTTAAACAGGACGTATTGGTGGAGGCACATTGTAATTTTACTGCTGGCCATTTGGGATTTGAGAAGACCTATGATAGAGTGGCTAGAGAATATTACTGGCCAGGTATGTGGTATGAGATCCGGAAATTTGTGCAGGGTTGTGAGGTTTGTCAAAAATACAAGTCTGTGCAATCCGGACCTATGGGTCTTATGGGTAATCGTATAGTGGAACGCCCATGGGCGGTGGTGGCGGCAGATCTTATGGAATTTCCATTAAGCAAGAGTCAGAATAAATATCTTATAGTGTTCCAGGATTTGTTTACCAGGTGGATTGAAGTTAAACCTGTGCGGAAAGCTACTGGTCAGGCGGTGGCTAAGGCATTTGAGGAGTTAATTTTCTTGCGGTGGGAAACACCAGACTACCTGCTGACAGATAATGGGAAAGAATTTATTAATAAGACTTTGATGGATACTCTGGAGGAATATGGAGTGAAGCATGTCACCACGCCACCGTACCATCCTCAGGCGAATCCAGTAGAAAGGAGTAATCGGACGTTGAAGACCATGATTTCTTCATTTGTTGGAAAAGATCACAGATTATGGGATCAACATATAATGGAATTGAGGCATGCCTTTAATACAGCAGTTCAGGCAACGACGAAAGTGTCTCCGGCGTTTTTAAATTATGGAAGGCAGCCTCAATTAATGAAGTCATGGCGGAAGAGTGTGGAGGATAGAGGAAGTGTAGTGGTTATAGATCCGGATTTATGGAAGGATAGGATGAAGAGGTTGGATGCGTTGCGAGATTTAGTGGGAAAACATATTGAAGAAGCCCGTGTTAAACAAGCTGGTCATTACAATCGTGGTAGAAAACCGGCAGAATTTAATGTAGGGGATTTAGTTTGGAGGAAGTTACATACGCTGTCAAAAGGTGTTGATGGGATTTGTTCTAAACTTAGTGGTAAATATGATGGTCCATATCGCATTATAGAAAAGATATCGCCCCTAGTGTATATTTTGGAAACTAAAGATAAGCGAAAGAATGCTAAAGTTTTCGTTAATGAGTTAAAAAAGTATATTGCTCCCAGGGGTAGGAATTTTTCTTTCTCAGATGGCGGTATGGGGGTTGGCGGAAAGTAGCGGATTTTACATTGATATCGGTTGTGTTGTCCGGATGTTGGTGGTATCTTTTGTTTTGTCTAGTAAGTCGTTTTGTCTGTGACGTTTTGTTAGAGGGGGGGAAGGTAGGAATTAGTTATACTAATTCCTATTGTTTGTATGTTTTTTTTGATAGAAATGGCTGGTTACACTCCATCTTATTCTGATGAATTGGAGAGGGAAATCCTCCGAGAGATGGAGGTGGAGCGGATTCGGGAGGAGCGTCGCCGCAGTCGGCCGGTCAGCGACATGACGCGGGCGGCTGATGCGTGGGCGCAACGGATGGAGGAGTTGCGAGTGTCGGAGGAGGCCGACCGGAAGTGGTCACTGGGCCCGGCCTCCGGTGCGCCCAAGATCTTACGGCATCCGCACTCTCTTAACCCTCAGCCGGAAACGGTTGAGGTGGCCCCGGTTCAGATGTTGTATCTCCCTGGGGAGACCGGGAGCGAGCCTGGTGAGAGTGCGGAAGCCGAGGCATCGAGGGAGGCTGTGGCGGAGCTGGAAGCTCTGGTGGGCCGGTCGGAGCCTCAGCTGGTGGAGGAAAGCGCCGCTTCGGCGGCTGCTGTGGAGGTAACCTGGATTGAGTTTAGTGGGATTTTCTTTTCTTGTTTTTTAGGTGTTTATAGTATGGATTTTTATGTGTAGGTAGAGGCAGTAAAGGAGGTGGAGGAAATCTCATTGGAGATTACTATCTCGAATGAGAGGGCAGTGGAGGAGCCCTACCCGATGTTCCGGGGGGCGAATGGAAAGAGGAGGCGGTATAACCCGCGGCGGCAGCTCGTACTTGATGACTATGAGTCATCGATTGAACTGCCGACCCGGGTTCGTTCTCCTTCGCCTCCCGGACCTCCCGCCGGACGGGTGGCGGCCAGGGGTGTCCAGCCAGGCCCCTTATTCCATTTATACACCCGGAAGAGGCCCAGGCCAGATGGCGGGCGGAAAGGAGCCGGCCGAGGAAGTCTCCGGCGTGGACCTGGTAAATAAGTTAATTTTTTGTGGAGTGAATTTGGTGGTATTATTTTTATTGTTTTGTTTCAGTGGGACAGTCGCGCCGTGAGGAGCAGAGGGAGGAGTCTCCGAGGGTGCGAGAGTCTACGGGGGCGGTACCGCGGACTCCCCGCGAGGGGAGGCGCACCCGGTGGGGATCACCGGTTAGGTCAGAGGTGGCAATCGGTCGTGATCGACCTATTCTCTCTGGGGCCTTGTTTGGAGAATTGAGGCCAATTCCAACCGACCCGGAGGTCGACCCTCCCTTCGGGTCGTGTTTAATTGTCCGTGGCCGAGGGCATCGTTGGGAGCCGATGCCCCAGAGAGAGAAGGCTGTTTTGTTTTAACTGCGGCAGGTTGAATACCGACCTAGTAGATTGTGCGCGGTGTGGGGAAGCCCACAGAGTGTATCTGGAGGCGCGAGCCAATCCAGGTCGCTCGGGAGTAGCTCCTAGAGCTCCAGTGTACCCTCGGAGGGCCTCGGTGGAGGTAGAGGAGCAGGGTGCACCACCCTCTTATGAGGAGGCGGCAAGGCAAGCTCGGAGGGGAAGTGCGACCGAGACGGGAGGTGGCTGCGGCTACTACCACTGCTACCACTGCTACCACTACTGCTGCAATTGGAGGCTTGGTTGGAGGGATCTCCGAAATTATTATTGCAATAAGGCAGTTTGGCCAACGCTCCTGCTGATATTCGGCCTTGCTGTCGTGGCGGCCTCTGGCCCCCAGGGGCCACTTGTTAATTTTCTTGTTTTTTTAATAAATAGTTTTAAATTGGAAATGGTGGTTTTTAGTCGTTTATCGAGTAATTAAGTCTTTCTATCTGTGGGTGGTAATTGAAGAATCTGGTTGTTTCAGGGTTTTTGAGATGTTGTTCTAGAAGTTGTTGTCTGTTTGTTTTCTTTGTATCCTGGTTAGTTTGTAGAGGTTATGGAGGTTTATGGAGGAAACTTGGATATTCAGGTATATCCAAGGTTTTGTGGGGGGTATTGCGACGTAGCAATAAATATTGCTGCGTCGTGATTATTTATCGTGGCCAGCTGACTCACTCTCGGCAGACTGACAGGCACTGGAGCGGAGGCAGCGCTCGGTGGCACTCGCAGGAGTTGCCTCTGATCGGCCGCTCGCGGAGCGCAGGATGTGAGCTCCCGAGCCACACCTGCGCAGCACGTTGGCGCTCGGGAGGGGGCACAGCAGGAAGCGAGACGGCGGCCGCACGCACGCGGTCACATGCACGCCGTGGTGTATGGAGGGGAGCGCGTATGTATGTGTGAGAGAGAGAGAGTGAGCATAAGTGCGAGTGCGAGCGAGAGAGTGAGGGAATGAGAGTGCGAATAGGAGAGAGAGGGAATGAGAGTGCGAATAGGAGAGAGAGGGAAGGCGACGCACATGTGGTGTGATAGAGAGAATATGCGGCGCGCGCGGTAGCGGGGAGAGGGAAAGCGCTCTCCGTTATCGACCTCTATAGATCGATCGAGAGGGCGCCTGCTCCCGGGCGATTGATTTATGATTTATATGGAGGTTTTCTAGTTACAGGATTATAGGGGGATAGAGGGATAGTGGAATAACGTTTGGTTTCCACTATCGGCTCTGATGGAATATTAAGGTTATTT
>JACCIB010000972.1:0-66938 GCA_018906965.1 Philotrypesis tridentata | reverse complement strand
GTGTAAAATTGAATCGTACGTATAGCTGATAGTTCAATTAACAATATCCTGCAGTATGGTTCCCCAAAACTTACTTTTGGATTTTTAAAACAAAGCTAAGTGTACAAATCTGCAGTCAGCTGTAGTCTCCCGGACTTTGGCCGCCATTTTGAACGGATTAACTTACGTGGGGGGTGTAAAATCGAATCGGGCGTATAGCTGAGACTTTAATAAACAACATCCTGCAGTGTTATGCCTTGAAACTTATTTTTGGATTTTTAAAACAAAGCTAAGTGTACAAATCTGCAGTCAGCTGTAGTCTCCCGGACTTTGGCCGCCATTTTGAACGGATTAACTTACGTGGGGGTGTAAAATCGAATCGTACGTATAGCTGATAGTTCAATTAACAATATCCTGCAGTATGGTTCCCCAAAACTTACTTTTGGATTTTTAAAACAAAGCTAAGTGTACAAATCTGCAGTCAGCTGTAGTCTCCCGGACTTTGGCCGCCATTTTGAACGGATTAACTTACGTGGGGGGTGTAAAATCGAATCGGGCGTATAGCTGAGACTTTAATAAACAATATCCTGCAGTGTTATGCCTTGAAACTTATTTTTGGATTTTTAAACCTAAGCTAAGTGTAGAAATCTGCAGTCTCCTGCAGTCTCCCGGACTTTGGCCGCCATTTTGAACGGAGTAACTTACGTGGGGGGTGTAAAATCGAGTCGTACGTATAGCTGATAGTTCAATTAACAATATCCTGCAGTATGGTTCCCCAAAACTTACTTTTGGATTTTTAAAACAAAGCTAAGTGTACAAATCTGCAGTCAGCTGTAGTCTCCCGGACTTTGGCCGCCATTTTGAACGGATTAACTTACGTGGGGGGTGTAAAATCGAATCGGGCGTATAGCTGATAGTTCAATTAACAATATCCTGCAGTATGGTTCCCCAAAACTTACTTTTGGATTTTTAAAACAAAGCTAAGTGTACAAATCTGCAGTCAGCTGTAGTCTCCCGGACTTTGGCCGCCATTTTGAACGGATTAACTTACGTGGGGGGTGTAAAATCGAATCGTACGTATAGCTGATAGTTCAATTAACAATATCCTGCAGTATGGTTCCCCAAAACTTACTTTTGGATTTTTAAAACAAAGCTAAGTGTACAAATCTGCAGTCAGCTGTAGTCTCCCGGACTTTGGCCGCCATTTTGAACGGATTAACTTACGTGGGGGGTGTAAAATCGAATCGGGCGTATAGCTGAGACTTTAATAAACAACATCCTGCAGTGTTATGCCTTGAAACTTATTTTTGGATTTTTAAAACAAAGCTAAGTGTACAAATCTGCAGTCAGCTGTAGTCTCCCGGACTTTGGCCGCCATTTTGAACGGATTAACTTACGTGGGGGGTGTAAAATCGAATCGGGCGTATAGCTGATAGTTCAATTAACAATATCCTGCAGTATGGTTCCCCAAAACTTACTTTTGGATTTTTAAAACAAAGCTAAGTGTACAAATCTGCAGTCAGCTGTAGTCTCCCGGACTTTGGCCGCCATTTTGAACGGATTAACTTACGTGGGGGGTGTAAAATCGAATCGTACGTATAGCTGATAGTTCAATTAACAATATCCTGCAGTATGGTTCCCCAAAACTTACTTTTGGATTTTTAAAACAAAGCTAAGTGTACAAATCTGCAGTCAGCTGTAGTCTCCCGGACTTTGGCCGCCATTTTGAACGGATTAACTTACGTGGGGGGTGTAAAATCGAATCGGGCGTATAGCTGAGACTTTAATAAACAACATCCTGCAGTGTTATGCCTTGAAACTTATTTTTGGATTTTTAAAACAAAGCTAAGTGTACAAATCTGCAGTCAGCTGTAGTCTCCCGGACTTTGGCCGCCATTTTGAACGGATTAACTTACGTGGGGGGTGTAAAATCGAATCGTACGTATAGCTGATAGTTCAATTAACAATATCCTGCAGTATGGTTCCCCAAAACTTACTTTTGGATTTTTAAAACAAAGCTAAGTGTACAAATCTGCAGTCAGCTGTAGTCTCCCGGACTTTGGTCACCATTTTGAACGGATTAACTTACGTGGGGGGTGTAAAATCGAATCGGGCGTATAGCTGAGACTTTAATAAACAACATCCTGCAGTGTTATGCCTTGAAACTTATTTTTGGATTTTTAAACCTAAGCTAAGTGTAGAAATCTGCAGTCTCCTGCAGTCTCCCGGACTTTGGCCGCCATTTTGAACGGATTAACTTACGTGGGGGGTGTAAAATCGAATCGTACGTATAGCTGATAGTTCAATTAACAATATCCTGCAGTATGGTTCCCCAAAACTTACTTTTGGATTTTTAAACCCAAGCTAAGTGTAGAAATCGGCAGTCTCCTGCAGTCTCCCGGACTTTGGCCGCCATTTTGAAGAGATACAAGTACGCGGGGGGGTGTAAAATCGAATCGTACGTATAGCTGAGACTTTAATAAACAATATCCTGCAGTGTTATGCCTTGAAACTTATTTTTGGATTTTTAAACCTAAGCTAAGTGTACAAATCTGCAGTCAGCTGCAGTCTCCCGGACTTTGGCCGCCATTTTGAAGAGATACAAGTACGTGGGGGGTGTAAAATCGAATCGGGCGTATAGCTGAGACTTTAATAAACAATATCCTGCAGTGTTATGCCTTGAAACTTATTTTTGGATTTTTAAAACAAAGCTAAGTGTACAAATCTGCAGTCAGCTGTAGTCTCCCGGACTTTGGCCGCCATTTTGAACGGATTAACTTACGTGGGGGGTGTAAAATCGAATCGTACGTATAGCTGAGACTTTAATAAGCAACATCCTGCAGTGTTATGCCTTGAAACTTATTTTTCGATTTTTAAAACCAAGCTCAGTGTACAAATCTGCAGTCTCCTGTAGTCTCCCGCACTTTGGACGCTATTTTGAACGGATTAACTTACGTGGGGGTGTAAAATCGAATCGTGCGTATAGCTGACAGTTAAATAAACAATATCCTGCAGTATGGTTCTTTGAAACTGTTTTTTGATTTTTAATACAGAGCTATGTGTAGAAATATACAGTCTCCTGCACTTTAAAAGCCATTTTGAACAAATACATGTACGTGGGGGTTGTGAAAAAACTTATAAAAAATACTTATATAATTTTTCATAGATATATGTTTAGATATGAGAAAAATACAAATAAATTGCTTATAACAAAGCTTATTATTTAAAAATGTCCGTGAATAATTATATTTTATTTTTGTAAATTATACTAAAACATTCATGGACGGATCATATGAATGTTTTGTGTATTCGGGTATTGGCCGTAAGAGAAGTATAAGAAAGAAAATGGGCGTGTCTACGTTCACGCGTAAAAATGGCCTCTATGTGTTTCAAGTCGTATGTTCGAATTATTTTATAAGAATACTAAACACTACACTATATGTTTAATTATGTATTTTTTTATTGATTAATTGAATTTTTTTGCATTGTGCAATTAATTAGTTAGCCTATTAATTTTAATGTTTATAGCAAACTATTAAAGAAGCTTCCAAAATAATCTACTTTACCGGAATTTATTTAAAATCTTTTGTAAATTTTGTGTATATTTACCAGATCGTGTAGACGTGCGACAATTTTTTTTATGCATCGCTGCATCAAAAATGGCGGGAATGATAATGCATGATTCAGGCACTCACACACACATACATATACGCTTGCGGGCATTTATATATATTCATTTATATATACATTTATGATTATAAAATATATTTATAAAAAATACTCACCGTTGAACGGCACTTTTCTTTCTTGAGAGACGTTTTCCATTGAGCCGATAACGCTTGCGATCGCCATGGTTGATGTTCTTCCTCTCCTGCCAAGAATGCTGTCGAATTTGTTGATCTTGCACCATGATTATCAACAAAATACTTCCCTGTTGTTGATGTTGTATCGAGTAGCACTTTCACTAACTTTAGTAAATTTGCTAAATGATACGTAATTGCGACTATTCACAAGGAGTGTCAAGACGCTAATGAGTCCTCGTGCTAATCGAAGCAATTAGGCGCGAAATAGATAAAAAATCACTAGCGATAAATGCTAGTACCGCGGGGGGAGGTAAATAGCGCCACCTTCTTTGTGTTTCCCTAATTTGATAATTTATGGTGGCGCTATTAGTCATGTGCTCATTGTTCTATATGTTGTAATCTTTATACAACGTTTGGCTGTTCGCTTTGTTTCGCTGAGGTTAGTAAATATGTACAAATTATATGTGTTCTAATAATAAATGAAACAAATAATAATATAATTATATAAATAATAATATTTTATTTTACAGTTGCATAAATTATTTAAAATGGCTCCAAGAAGGAGTAAAAGCGGTGGAATTACGCGATTCCTCCGCGCCAGAGCGTACCGCCAGAAGAGATGGGGCAACGGGCCAGTAGATAGGGAAGAGAACGTGAGTGATATGCATATATACATATACATTCTTTTTTTTAAACTTTTGTATATTGTTGATTTTTTCTATAAAAATAAAATTTTGCTTTTTTCAGGAAGGAGCAACTAATGATCATGCTGAAGCAGAAGACTTGAGAGTGTGGCTGGAGAGAAAAAGAGAGTTGAAGAAAGGATTGGAAAAGGGAAAAGAAGAAAAGTGTGGAGAAGTGGAGGTTTTGGAAGAAGAAATAACAGAAGAAGTGGTAAGAGCAGCAGAGAGAGAGATGATGGTTGAGAGAATAAGGTTTAGAATTAGAGAAAAAAAAATAATAAAAGAATCAAATGTAAGAAAGGAATAAGAATAAATAAGCGTATACAATTTAAATTTATTTAATTATTTTATTTTATTAAATTTTTGTTAAGTAGTTTATAGAAAAAAAATTTTATTGTTCCCCCCATGCACCCATCGTTTTCAGTATGGATACGAGACTGCCTCTGTCTGCGCGCGCCACCTATGTGAGAGTATAATCATCACAGTTCGCTCTGTTTTATCGTCGATATTGATGTATATAGTACGACTTCGTTATTTTCCAATGTGCATTTTTCTGAACAAAATACGGCTTCGTGTCACATTGTTTTTAGCCGAAATAAATTGTATGTTGTAGCTTATTTTCTTCTGCACGTGGGGAAACTTTGTTTTTGCATTTAAATGTTCCTGATAATTTATTATAAATGGTTTCCCGTACAAGTTCGTTTGCTGGCTGAACTGTCGGTGCAGACGACGTTTTGGACCTAATTTTATTATCACTGGTTATAAGCTATAGAAAATTATGCAGCAACATATCTTGGTTTCCCCACGTGCAGTAGGGATTGAAGTTTTTTTTGATACGTTTGTTATTAATAAATAATTAACAACAAACTCACAGTTTGTTCAGAAAAAGTAGCATCCGGTCTGTTAGTTCCTGAGGGCGCTTTTGTCGGGGTATAGAGCACTCTTAAATGATAACAATGGTTTATGATCTGTAATTATATAAAATTTATTACCATAAATATAATTTCTAAATGTTTTTACTGCAAACATAATTGCTAAAGCTTCCCTTTCATGAGTATGATCATTTTTCTCGGCCGCTTTCAAAACTCTGGAAGCAAAAGCAATTGGCTTATCTTCTCCAATATTTCCCTGGGAAAGAACACATCCTACCGCATAGACGGATGCGTCAGCTGTAATAATAAAAGGTTTACTCACATCCGGAAATTGTAAAACTGGTGCTGAACTTAATGCTTTCTTTAATTGATCAAAAGCTTTTTGTCTGACCTCATTCCAAACAAATTTTTCCTCTTTTTTCAAAAGTTGAATTATTGGTTTTGCAATGTCCGCAAAATTATCAATAAATCGCCTATAATAGCCTGTCAAACCTAGAAATTCTCGAATATTTTTTATCGTTTTAGGCAAAGGAAATTTATTTATAGCTTCAACCTTTTTCGGGTCAGTCCTAATACCATTTTCTCTTATTAAATGTCCTAAAAATTCTATTTCTTTTTGAAAAAACTTACATTTACTCGTTTCTAACTTCAACCATGCTTCCCTTAGTTTTCCAGCAATCAAATTAAACCGTTCGTTCTGTTCCTCGATTGAATTCGCCACAATAATAATATTGTCAATGTAAACAAAACAAAATCCTTTTTCTAATAAATCACCAAGTACCGAATTTAGAATTCTCTGAAAAACCCTAGGACTATTAACTAAATCGAAGGGAAGTACCTTAAATTCAAATCTCCTTAAGGGATGTACACTAAAGGCCGTCTTATGAATGTCCGATTCTTTCATTCTTACCTGCTGAAAACCTGATACCATATCAATTGTAGTAACATACTTATTTTTACCTATACTATCAAAAATTTCAGTGATATTAGGTAAAAGATAAAGATCTGGGATAGTTTTAGCATTTAATTTTCTATAATCAATTACTAATCTCCATTTTTTTTACCATCTTTAATTAGACCTTTTTTAGGAACAACAAAAGCAGGTGCATTAAATGCGCTAGTAGATGATCTTACTAAATCATTTAATATTAATTTTTTAGTTTCAGCTCTAGCAATTTGTGTTAAATTATATTCTAACGGAAATTGTTTAACATAAACTGGCTTTTCATCTGTTAAATTAATTGCATGTTCTTCAATATTACAAATACCAAATTTTTCACCCTCTAACCAACAAATATCACTATTTTTTACTATTAAACTTTCAATAATCTTTTTCTTTTTATTAGACAAATGGCTTAAATCAACAGTGTTTTTCAGTAATTGTTGTCTTTTCTTTTCATTAAAATTTTCATTACTTATCATATCAATTTCATTTTCTGTAATTAAAGAAATAGAACCACAATGTAGAGTCTCCTCATCTTTAGGTAATTCAAAATTGAAATTTCCTATAAAATTTTCAGGCATATCTTCAATATCAAATGTTAAAAAATTTATTGTGTTTTGTAACTTACATAATTTTTCATTGGAATCAAATTCAACAGTATCTTTAAGTATCTTACAAAATGTTGGATAATCATAATCAATCAATTCTGCATCTAAATCAATCTCAAATTTCCTTAAACAAGTGTTTATTTTACCATTAAAACTTTCAATAATTATTTTGGAATCATTCAGATATTCAATCAAATTGCTTTTATAATTCTCAATTTTAAAATCATTCGCTTTCATTTCGCTCAAGTTATCATTTATTTCACTAACTGTACTTAATATATACTTCAAATCTTTATGTAAATTAATTTTCTGATGAATTTTAAAAGTAGAAACATTTTCACTATCATTTCTTAAATCAAAATTTGTAATAATAGAACTTTCAACATTTTTATTTACAACTAAAGTTACTTTTGCATTTTCACAACGCATTTCAAAATCAGGAATTAATTCAGAAAATTCACACTCTTCAAAAATTATTGTAGTAATAGCTTCTTTTACTTCCTGTTTAGGAATTATATGTGTATTAATATGATATTTATTAATAATTGATTTTAATTGAAATTTTTGCCCGTTAATATCCAAATAACCCTTATCTAATCTTAATTTTTGTTGTAATAAAGCTTTAATTCCTAAAATTCCATCAAATGGAATAGAGAACTCATCTGGTGCAACATGAAAATCAAAATATATTTTATTAAGTGGAAATTTAATCAAACCTAAAGTTCTCAAAGCATTATCAGTAATTCCTGATATTCGGATTTTATTATCAGTATCTATTTTCCCTAGATAATAATGTGTTATTCTTAATAATGTTTAATTGAGCACCACTATCTATTAATAACTTAAAAATAGCCGTAGAATTCAAATCCTGTACCTCAATACATTGTAATAAATTTTCTAATTTTAAAACATAATTATTAGCTATAACATCAACATTACTTAAATTACCATTATCATTCGACTCTAAAAATTTATTTATTTCAAAAATTTTCTCTCTATTTACCTCAATTTGGAACGATTTATTTCCTAAATCTCTTCTTACGCGTTCCTTCGCGGAAGAGATTTGAAGTTTTGCTGTTTTCTAAAACAATTTTCAACAGTATGACCAATACCTTTACATTCTGCACATACGATTCCCTTTTTCTGTTCTAAAATTTTAATTTTATCACAATTACTAATGCTATGCCCTTTCTGTGAACAAAACGCACAGTTTTCTTCTACATCTGATGTCAAAGCCTGCAATTTTCTACAATTTTTTACTTCATGATTAGAACCATTACAATATTCACAAACTTTTTTATTAGCTTTATTAGTAAAATTGTTTCTATTTTGTGGTTGAAAATTTTGTTGATAATTATTTTTCTTAGTATCGTAATTATTATTTTGTAATAATCCTTTTAATTTCCAACAAAATTTAACTGTATGGCCAGATCCATCACACCATTGGCATTTATATTGTTGCTTAGCTTTACTTTCTGTAACTAATATTGTAGCTACTTCACAATCAAGAGCCTCATGATCCGCAGCTTCACAAATAATACAAAATCTAAAACTGTTTTCTCCTAATTTACAAAACTTTGTAGGATGCCCCCTTTTTTGACACCTAGAACAAAATTGTTCCGGACAATTCTGTGGAGAATGTCCAACATTATTACAAATTGTACAATTACCATTCTCAGATAAATTAACACATTTAATTGGATCATGACCTGGTTTTTTACATTTGTGACAAATTTCAAAATTACGAACTACTGAACATTGAGGAGCTTTATGCCCCATTTCTTGGCAAAATTGACAGTGATTATTTTGCATTTTATTTAGTCTACATGTACTAATAGAATGTCCCGTATGACTACAAAATTTACAAATGAATCTAATTTTATCTTTAGCAAATCGACAATTATCTGAAAAGTGATCATTTTCTTTACAATAAATACAAGCTGTTAACCGACTCAATGATGCTTCATGATCTCGAGCTTCACAGAATTGACAAGTCATTATTTTTGGAATATTTTTTTCTTCAACCATATCATTCCCATACATATTATTTATACTTCTGAAATCTGAATGTTTGCGTTGATTAATTTCAGTTTCTATAGCAATAGCTCTTACTGCTAAATCATCAATCGTAATTTCATTCCCCAACTCATATCCAATTTCAGGCTTTAAACCTTTCCTACAACTAATTGCCGCATCATTATTTAATTGAAGCATAAAACGTTGTTTTTCTTCAATAGTAAGTTCTTCTAATTCTTTTATTTCATTTATTTTATACAATAATTCCCTTATACGATTTACATAAGATAAAACACCTTCTCCATCTGGCTGCATGATTTTACATAATTTTGCATATAACTCATGAATATCATTTTGTATTGATTTTAATTTGATTGTAATTTAATTGATTGTAGAGATTGTAATAATTCATCAATAGATTTAATATTATTATGGTTCAAGGCTTGGCGTACTTCACCACGAAAAAGTACCTTGCTATACTCGGTGTGTTGTCTGTGTACGTGTATATCTATATATATGTATATGTAGAAGTCGATGCTGGATGCTGCCGCTCCGTGATCTCCCGCTGTGAGGGTCTTCCTCTGTAGAGAGAGAGTATACGGCGCCGCCGCGTCTGGGCCTTTTTACAGGTATTCGATCGGCCCGTTCTATGTTTCCTTTCTATCCCTCTCTCTCTCTCTCTTTTCTTTCTCGAGCGGAATGTCTCTTTTGTTTATTTAATTACGGTAGACTCGCGCACTACTGTTTTCGTTTTTCTGCGCGTGATTCAAAATAATACAATCGTACAGATTTGCGCGTTTGTCGACTACTCGTGTTTGCGTATATAAGAATCGCGCACTTGCGGGCAATCGATCGTACTGATCAGTTTTCGGTCTGTGAACTTAGTGTCCGCGCCGCCGCTCGTCTTCTCTATTTAAGCAGGTAGGTGATTTTTGGCATTGGGCCCTCTCACTTTCCGCTGCCACGCCTAATTACGTGACAATCGAAGGTTTTCTCGGCGCTTCTCTATCGATGATGACACTTGTTTACGCTTTTCCTCAATCTTCCACTCTCGATTTCCTCAAGGCGTCGGCCTTCCGCATCTGCGTATTACCTGCCCGTGTTGCGTACTGCATTAAGGGCAATTCCTATTCTCGAGGTTTCTTCGAGTTTTTCGGCTAGTGCGCAATAGTCGTGATTTTTCCTTGTTGTTTCGTATCTGTTCGCGTGTTTAGAATTTCTTTCGTAATGAAATTTGTTTATTTCATTACAATATGATAAAACACCTTCTCCATCTACTTGCATTATTCTACATAATTTTGCATATAACTCATGAATATCATTTTGAATAGGATATAAGATTCTTATAGATTTCAATAATTGATCGATAGATTTAACATTATTATTATTCAAAGCTTGGCCTACTTCACCGCTCAATCTCATTTTAACTATATTCGTGATACATTCATCATTAACATTAGACACAAGATTTTTCAAATTTTTTATTTTTCTAATAAACTCAGCTGGTGTCATATTTTTACCATTGTATTCTGGTATCAAAGAAATTATTTCATTCAAACTGCAATTTATCGGTCTTTCCGCTGTTTGTTGATCATTCCTATTTCCCGGCATGTTAAAATTAAATGACTTTATACTAGAATTATCACTAATAATTGTATTTGATTCTAACAAACGATTAGAATCCGAATTTTCCAATTTACTCAAAGCAAAATTTGATAAACTCGTGTCTGCTTTATGAACTAATTCTACTTCTTTTTGCAAACTTAACTTTTCTTTTTCTAAAGATTTTTGCTTATTTTCAATGTTATCAATGAATTTATCACTATTAAAATTTTCCCATTGATCTATCAGCGAACTTTGATTAATTACAGGATGATGAATATTTTCTTTACCACTACTATTAGCAACAGAGAAATTTGAATTTGTTGATTTATAGCCTTCATCCAATGTATAATGCAAATCTGTAGATGTACCAGTAATTAAACTTTGTTCTGCTTCAAAACCCCCAATATCAGAATAAGGACTCTCTTCAATTGAAAAATCTATTAATTCATTATTTTGCAAAATGCGATTCTGTGTTGAATTTAAAATTTGACTCTGTTGATTTGTTTTATCATAAATGACACCTGTATCCTGCTGTATAGATACTTTTAAATTTGCTGTTTCGGTTAATTTTAATGTTGTATTTGGAGGAGATCTCACAGTCTTTTGACTTCTCTTAAAAATGCTATCTAATAACGGACCACTTAAAGAAGACTTTAATTCAGGATTTGATTTTAAACGATTCCTAGTAATTATTGTTCTCTCTGGATTTTTTTAAAATTCATTATTTTTACCACTCATTTGAATAAATTGGCATAATTAATATTTAAATTAATGTACTGTACAAAAGAAATAAATGCTTCAAAAATTCTTAAAATTTTCAACATATAATTTCCCAAAATTATATCTGAGTTAAAGAAGAGAAAAACAAAAACAATTTTACTCTTTTAAAAACCCAGTTATACACTGACCTATATATCTAATTACTGTTCGCGACAGACTTTGTATTTTGCCAACGCAGCATTCCCGCGCGGTCAGTCGCCGTTGTTCTGAAATGTAATCCTATCTACTCACATACTTATCAAATATGTTTTACACCTTGTTACATATGTATTATTATCAAGAACACTTGTAGCTAATCTAATCAGCCCTACTCAGTACCTTTTGATAAGACTAAAAACAAAACTTAATACTTCGAAACTCTCCAAATTCAATTAAACTTCCGATATTTCTAAATCAATAATTATTCTACTATATATGTAGTTAAATTTTTCCACTCTATACTAAAAATACAATTAAAAAGAACAACAAATAAAATAAAAAATGCACTTCACTACAACTTTAAAAAGGACACTTCACTATAACTAACTTAATACACTTCACTATAACTTCAAAAAGGATACCTGGCTCTCACCCGGGAGGCTCGGGTTCGATTCCCGGTATCCGAACCAAATTGTTAAGTCCTGACTACTCAATTTAATGCATATAGTCAGGAATATTTATAATTATGATGGGCTATCGGCTAGAAATACCCGCTTCTCACTAATTAAATTATAAAAGCGATATAATGACTAATCACTTACCTTATGTTGACAATAATTGACCTTGCAAGTTTAGTAATTAGGCTCAGCAGACTGCTAATAATTCAATAAGATGTAAATTCTTGAGGACTTCCAAAATAATTCCAAAACCAGAAGATTATTGCTGATTTTAGTATATTTATTTCACACTTATTTAAAGTACAAAAATAAAACAAAGTTACAATAATCAATATCACATATCGCGATATAGAAATCAAACTCCGCCAATTTTCGGACCGGCGTGTACGGAGTCGATACAAAATCTTGACTGCCTAATTGAGGGCATTGAGCCTCTTTTAAACACAAAACTTAGTTTATAAATTTACAACATTATTGAATATTAATTTTTAAACATCTTGTAATTTTACATACAATGACGCGATCTTCCAAAAGTATAACGCTTAGTCTGCATTTCGCAAGCTCAGCGCCAGCTGAGCTCTTACTTTTAAAAGTGTGCCAATCATCGAACCTCATGCAATTGACGTAATCGGTATTGTGATTTGAATTTTGAAATGTTAGCGTTTTGAAAATCATCATGTGTTTTAATAGTTAAGATAGTAAAAAGAGAATTAAAGAAATAACGGCATAGGACGTTACAGTTAAATATATGCTATTGAACTTTTTTATCATCTCAATGGCCGTTCTGCATTCACGAACATATTCTAACTGGTTATCTGAAACTGAACTATCTATTATTGTTCTTGCACGAAGATATTTCTCTTTCCAATTTGCTTCTGAGGTTGTGTCCGTTGCAATGCTTGTTCTTTCGACTTACTTTTTGCATTTCTTCAAATCCAGGATTAACATTATTCGTGTTTTCCAACTTGAATAGTTTGTACCATCGAAGATAGTTATCATACTATCTATATATATTGTAACGTGGAATTTTCCCGCCCGCACGAGGATTCAAGTTATTTACAAAATATTTCTAACTTACACGGCTTTCCTCTTTCACTCTGGTTCGCGGTATTCCTGCAATGGTGAAAAAACGGGAAGTGTGGTGGCAAATAACACATGGGCACGCGGCCATATTACTAGCTCCAGAACGGTTTGATGATGCTACAAAAATGGGGCCGCGAAAATTCATCTACGATGATTCTACTTATATTTAATAAACAGAGGGAAATCACCATCCAGGATCTGAAAACGCGAAATTTCCTCTATGTGCCACGACCGCCTCAATCCTCTATTACGCTTATATCCGCCGCCATGAGATAATTATTCTCCAGAAAATATTTATAATAAAATATTACCAATTTCCTCTATGTTACTGCTCAACCACAATTCCTCTACCAAGTTCTCCACAAAGCCAATCTCGTTCAACCGGAGTACCTCCAAAAATAATATCTCCTTCAATAGACTCCTCCAAGAAAAATTCCAACAGTAACCAAAATGGCTTCCAAAGGGGACAAAAGAAAAACTAATAGCTGCTAAAAGATCGATTATATGCGACCAGCACCAGTGACGGAATAGAGTGCGGACTACCACCAAGGCGTCCGCCGACAGAGTGACGCGGTCGACGTTTCGTCCGAGGAAGGATGCCGCGTTTTTCTCACCCGGCCTCCTTCTTCACGGAAGCGTCGATCTGTTCACCGAATTTTCCAATTGGTCCTTTATCTGAAATAAATCCTCTATTGGCCATTAATAGACCACTACTAATTTATTCCTCTATCCGTGATTTTCCCCAGCGCCATCTTTTCCAAATCCAATTTTATCATTGGTTAGAAAATCAATTAACGTCCTCTATGTATTTCCTCAATATACAAATTCGCGCCCTCTTTATGAATATCGATCAATCAATCAATCATGCCGATATCCATCCAGTGGCTCCACCTATAGATAATCTATAAACCGCGCGATATTTGAAGAGCCTCTATCATCCTCGAGTAAACCCTAGAGATACATATATCGAGTCATCAAAGATTCCTGGTCCGAATATTCCCCTATACGTCTATGACGTCCGCGAGTCAACATAAAGTCAACTTTGAGCGCTCCAAACGCCGTCAACTTCGCGCCACTATATCCCTCTCTCTCTCTCTTACTCACACGCTCTCTCTCTCTCTCTCTCTCTCTCTCTCTCTCTTACTCACACGCTCTCTCTCTCTCTCTCTATCTCACACACGCTCGACTCCTACTCTCGCCAATTTCTCTCTCCCGCGCGCGCTAACTCTCTCTCTCTCTCTTTCTCTCTCCCGCGCGCGCTAACTCTCTCTCTCTCTCTTTCTCTCTCACGCTCACACTCGCGCTCTCCCCTCTACACACCGCCGCATGCATGTAACCGCGTGCGCGCGGCCGCCGGCTCGCTTCCTCAGATCTCACATCCTGCGCTCCGCACGCGGTCGGTCAGAGGCAACTCCTGCGAGCGCCACCGAGCGCTGGCTCCGCTCCAGGAGCTGTCAACTCGCCGAGAGTGAGTCAGCTGGCCGTGCAAAAACGTTCACGACGCAGCAATAATTATTGCTACGTCGCAATATATTTATTATCTATCTTTATTTGATTTGCCATTTCTTCTATTAATAATTTGTTATCAATTTCCAAACCTTTAATATACTTTCGATTAATTCTTCGATGAGTATTTTCTGATTTTCTTCAGACAGTCGTCAGACACTTCACGTACTCTATCACAGCACTTATAGTACATTACGATACAAGTGACCTAAGTAGTCCTTTACGGCACGGTGTGAAGTTGGTACCTGTGCGAAGCAAGGGAGCCAAATGCCGTGCCTTGAAGGATTATTTAGGTCAGAAGTATCGTATACTATTTTATAGCTCACGTAATATAGATTTGCCAATTACAAAAAATCAAAAAAGAAATAAAATTCATTTGTACGAATGTAAAAACACGTATGATATAAAATTAAGTATTTGGCCGTATATGACAAACATGACATCTATGAGGACATGTCAACGTATATTTTACCTTTTTACCAACAACCTATACCTACGTATATGCGTATGAATACTTGATGGTGTTTTTGTGCGCATTCGAATTTGATTAGAGATTTGAAATATCGAATGATTGAAAATTTGAATTCTTTTGCGACCGTATAAATTAAGAAAGAGTTGATTTAGATTTTTCGTGAGTTCTAAAAGTGAGAGTGCTAATGAGTGTGGTTATATAGGCCAAAAGCTATATGAGAGACTGTGTAACAAAATGAGCAAATTAAAAACAAAAATATAAAACCCAAGCGCGCGAACGCGGGACCGAAAAATTGAACGATCATAGTTAACGACACTCGAAAAGCGACACCCCAGCAACATTTATCCAAGGGCGAATTTAGTGATCGAGGAAAATATCATATGATAATACGCCGCAGTTTCCCTAGTATGAAAAGGTACGAATAACAGTAAAACATATCATGTGTATTAGTGAACAAACCGGTGCGAATCAAGAGAAGGAGATAACATCTACGATCGACCACAGCCTCCGATTACCAATTACAGCCAGCCGCCTATACGAAGACCACGCCTGTGCTACATACGCATCGCCGTCTACACACACACACACACATATACACACTCACTCGCCTTCCTAATAAGGTACTTCTTTCTCTTTCTTGCGCGACGACTTGCGATAACAACTGTAATCTCGTATCCTTCGAGTTCCCTACCCGGTAAAGCTGTGACCGAGAATACGGTAGCTAAAAGCGAAAATTTGTGTAAACTTTCGTGAATCAATTTATATATATCTTTGTCATTAACTAAATAAAAGGTCTAAATTTACCTTTATTTCTGTACCGAAAACCATCGCTAAAAATAGATAATAAGTATTAAAAACCTGTTGCTCTCTTACATGACACGTAACACATTTAATATTTTTTATTTAAAAATGGTGCATCGGTCTATGGGAAACGCGAAATACAAGATTACAATCGATTGTTTCTAACGATGTCAGAAAAGAACGCATGCTTTGACTGGCGACAGCAACTTTCATTTAATGAAAATACAATACTTAACCTGCTCAATGATTCAGAAAGACAAATATACGATATAAACGATAACGACGGTGCGGTAAAATTAATAAAAAAACAATAAAAAAAATATAATATAGACGATTCGGGAGTAGTAAAAGAAATTCCTAAAACCAAGAGAAAATGTTTACAAAATAGAGAAAAAAAAGACAATGGAGAGCAGTAATGATACGGAAACAAGCGACCCCAAGAACGCGGACGTACAATATCAATTAAAACGAGAAAGATTTCTAAATACCGCGGAAAATGCACTATTTATTTGTGGTATAAAAAAATCTTTCTCCTACTTAAAATATAGGTGTTAAATGTATTTTTAACAATCTTTAAAAAATTATATATCTTGTAACGTGGAATTTTCCCGCCCGCACGGGAATCCCAGTTAGTATACAAGTATTTATATTTGCGCGGCTATCTCCCTTTCTCCAGCTCGTGATGTTCCTGCAGATGGTGGAAAACGGGAAAGTGGTGGCAATTAGGTTTACAAATTATTAACACCAATATTTAAAAATAATAAACACAAATATATTGTAATCCCTCTCTATACATGTCGATGCGGCAAACAATTTAATTATGATTTGACTTTAAAAACATGGGCACGCGGCCAAATTACTAACTCCACAGCCCTCGGAGAAAACCTGGATAAGGACTCACGAAATTTTCCTCTACGGATGCCCTCTAAAAAAATAAAAGGGAAAACTGGCGTTCCGCTGAAAACTCCGCCTAAAAGATCCTCTACGATGTTACCGAGCCATAGCAACACCAGAAGAACTGCCTCCACTCTGCAATCGCGAGAAATGTCCTCCACGCCTCCTAATCCCTCTATCTAATTCCCGATTACTCGACCCTTATAAAAGAACACATAAATTTACAATAAAGTTTACCACGTATTCCCTTATAGCTGTTCGTCGACTCAATTCCTCCATATTTCCTTTTTCCTCCAACCAAAACCACTGAAATGTCGGCGCCAAAAGAAATCTAACTCTGCACTGGGAAAACAACTGAATACTCCAATGGCCCAGGACGGAATGGCCGAGGCCGACGCTCCGAACGAGGAAGGATGCCGCGTTTTCCCACCCAGCCTCCTTCTTCACGGAAACGCAAGCCCGGCCTCCAAAATTACATCATTGGTCCTATCTCCTAGAAAAATCCCCTATTGGTTTCCCGAAACTACCACCAATCTATTCCTTTATCAGTGAGTTTCCTCCAGCGCCCTCTTTTCCAAATCCTAATTTATTCATTGGTTGGAAAACAATTATCGCCCTCTATATCCTTGACTAATCTTGTAATCTGCGCCCCCTTTACTGATAAAAATACATCAATCAATATCGATCCCCATCCAGTGGCTCCCCCTATAGATAACGAAACAGCCGCGCGAGATTCAAATTCCATCGATCTATATTGGAGCTTCACGGCATACAAGATCTCCGCCATGTTCCTCTATGCTAGAAAAAGAAAGCCTCTATATCACTATATGATGTACTGTACAATTCCCCTGTACAGTACATTGCATCTATATTGCCAATTCGTAGCCCGATAGCAGGCGCCCTCTCACTCCCGCTCGATCACGGTCGATAACCGAGAGCGCTCGCTCTCGCCCCTCTATCATACGCCACATGCTCTCTCTCTCGCGCGCCAATTCCCTCTCTCTCTCCCACGCGCACCGACTCTCTCTCTCTCTTCCACATACAGACGCGCTCCCCTCTACACACCGCGGCGTGCATGTAACCGCGCGTGTGCGGTCGCCGTCTCGCTTCCTGCCGTGCCCCCTCCCGAGCGCCGACGTGCTGCGCAGGTGTGACTCGGGAGCTCACATCCTGCGCTCCGCACGCGATCGGTTAGAGGCAACTCCTGCGAGCGCCACCGAGCGCTGGCACCGCTCCAGGAGCTGTCATTTCACCGAGAGTGAGTCAGCTGGCAATAGAATATTATTCACGACGCAGCAATAATTATTGCTACGTCGCAATACCCCCCACAAAACCTTGGATATACCTGAATATCCAAGTTTTCCTCCAAAAACCGGTACAACCTCTACGAAACCTGAAAAAGAAATCCTCTATAACCAGCCAAGAAACCTCCAATAAAAAAACCTGAAACAAGTAAAATTCCTCCATTTTCGCCACAAAGAAACAACCACCAGATAGATAAAGTTGGACCAATAACTCGAATAACAACACCACCATATTCCAAAATAAACTATTTATTAAAATAAAAAAATTTAACGCGGCCCCGGAGCCAATGCCGCCAATAAAAGGTCCCGGACCTCCTGGGGTGCATTAACTAGCTCCCTTATCGCCAATAAATAATTGCTGGCAATTCCGCCACCAACAGAACCCTCTGCCGTGGTTGAGGTGGCCGGGATGGAGTTGGCCTCCCTCCTGGGTCGGTCCTCGCGTCGCCGTAATCGGGCGGCCTCCTCATAGCTGGGAGGTGGCCCATATCGCTCCTCCTCCTCAAATCGCACTCTGCGGGGAAAAGATGGCCCTACGGTCGGCCCCGGGCGGTTTTGACCAGCCCTTTCCGCCATATAGGCCCGGTGGGTCTCCCCACACCGCGCGCAGTCAACCATGTCCGTGTTGAGACGGCCACAGTTGAAACAAAACCGCCTTTTCTCACGGGTGCATCGCTCCCAACGATGCCCCCGGCCTCTACAGTTGAAGCACGATCCGAAGGGGGGGTCAACCTCCGGATCGGTCACAATGGCCTTCAAACCACCGAACAACGCCCCCGCGAGAATAGGCCGGTTCTCCCGGCCGGATGCTCCGATTTCCACCGGAGCCTCCCACCGGCTGCCCCTCCTCTCTCGAGGAGTCCGCGGTACCGCCCCCGCAGAGGAAGAAGAAGCCTCCTCTCTTTCTCTCTCACGTCGTGCCTGTAAAACTGAAACAATAATAAAATAACCACCATAAAAATCCTCTATATCCTCTATTTCCACCATTAATTAAGTTATTAATTACCGGTCCACGCCGGAGATTTGCGTGGCCGATTCCTCTCGGCATGCCACCTGGCCTGGGCCTCCACCGGGTTGTACAGCGGTATGGAAACCACGGGCCCTGGAGCCGGTCCCAAACGGTTCCCAACCGGAAACACCCTCGCCGGCACTCCAGGAGGGGAAGGAGAGCGCCCCCGGCTAGGCAGCTCGATTGATGACTCATAATCATCCAACGTGAGCTGCCGCCGGGGATTGTACCTCCTCCTTTTCCCGTTGCTTCCCCGAAACATGGGGTACGGGTCCTCTGGTACCCCCTGGGAAGCAGTTCTCCCGGCCAGCTCGTTGGAGATCGTTATCTCCAACGTGTCCTCTATCTGTTCCTCCACCTATAATCCCAAAAAAAAACATCATTCCTCTACCTATCTATCTATCTATCCATTTATGAGTCTATCTATCTATCTACCTCTACTGGAGCCGCCGAGGCGGCACCTTCCTCTACGCCGACAAGAGCATTGAGCTCCGCCACCGCCTCCCTAGACTCTTCGGCCTCCCTACTCTCCTCAGGCACGCTCCCGGTCTCCCCAGGGAGGTAAAGCATCCTCACCGGGGCCACCCCAACCGTCTCCGGCTGGGGGTTCACAGAGTAGGGCCGCCTCAGAATCTTAGGGGCACTCGGCGGAGGGCCCAACGACCACCTCTTATCGGCTTCCTCCGAGAGCCTTAACTCCTCCATCCGCCGCGCCCATACCTCGGCCGTGGCCGTCATGTCCGACCTAGGACGGCTTTGGCGACGCTGCTCCCGAATCCTCTCCAACTCCTGCTCCCGGAGGATCTCGGCCTCCAACTCGTCCGACCATGAGGGCGTGTACTCGGCCATTTCCTCTATATAATTCGCTACACAACCAGAAAAACATAGAAATTATATTTTCCATAATTTCTACACTCCCCCTCCCTAAACAAAACGTCACAGACGAAACAACCCTACTTACAACACAATACAGAACAGCACAATTACCCCCAGCTGAAATAAAATCCACTACATTCTTTTATCCGCCACACCGCCATCTGGAAAAATAATACCTCTACCACGGGGAGCTATATATTTCTTCAACTCATTAACGTATGCCATTGCATTCTTCCGTTTATCTGCTGTCTCCAAAATATACACGAGGGGTGATCGCTTCTCCAAAATTTTAAATGGACCGTCATATTTCCCCGACAATTTAGAAGAAACCCCATCAACCCCTTTAGAGAGCATATGTAATTTCCTCCATACCAAATCGCCAACGTTAAATTCAGCCGGTTTCCTACCACGATTGTAATGCCCTGCCTGTTTTAAACGTGCTTCCTCTATATGCTTAGCCACTAAATCACGTAATGCATCCAGTTTTGTCATTCGTTCCGTCCACAATCCTGGATCCAACGGCACAACGTTACCCTTATCCTCTACAGATTTCCTCCATGATTTGATCAGCTGCGGTTGTCTCCCATAGTTCAAAAACGCTGGTGACACCTTCGTAGTTGCTTGCACCGCCGTATTGAAAGCGTGCCTCAACTCCCCTATATGCTGATCCCACAATCTATGATTCTGCCCTACATACGAGGCGATCATGGTTTTCAAAGTTCTGTTACTTCTCTCCACAGGATTTGCTTGTGGATGGTACGGTGGTGTGGTCACATGTTTCACTCTATATTCCGCCAAAGTATCCGCCAAAGTTTTGTTAATGAATTCCTTCCCGTTATCCGTTAACAGATAATCGGGAACTTCCCATCTAAGTAGAACCAATTCCTCAAATGCCTTAGCTACTGCTTGACCAGTAGCTTTCCGAATGGGTTTTACCTCTATCCACCTAGTGAATAAATCTTGGAATACAATAAGATACTTGTTTTGTCCTGTACTCAACGGAAATTCCATCAGATCCGCCGCCACCACCGCCCATGGACGCTCCACAATTCTATTCCCCATCAATCCCATAGGACCGGATTGTACTGCCTTATACTTCTGACAGATTTCACATTCTTGAATAAATCGACGAATCTCGTACCACATCCCCGGCCAGTAATATTCACGAGCAACCCTATCATAGGTTTTTTCAAACCCCAAATGACCCGCCGTAAAATTACTGTGGGCTTCCTCCATAACTTGATTTTTATAATCACATGGTACTACCAGCCTCCAACCTTCTTCCTGAAACATTATAGGATCTAACAATGGGTCATTCCTATACTTATACAATAACCCATTATCTACCTTCCAGGAGGAATACTTAGTTGGAGTATCCTGCACTTCTTTGAGACGCTGCAAGTACCACTCATCCTTAATATCCTCTATAGTTAACTTTAATTCCTCCATAACAAAACCTCTAGATAACGCGTCTGGAACATGGTGTAAAGCACCTTTCTTATGGACAATTTCAAAATCCCATTGCTGGAGTTCCAAAGCCCATCTGGCTAATCTACCAGTGGGATCTTTCAAATTTTGCAACCATTTCAAAGCACTGTGATCAGTAATTACTTTGAAATGGTAACCCTCTATATAAGGCCTCAATTTTTTAATTGCCCATACCATAGCCAAGCATTCTTTCTCGGTAGTCGTATAATTCCTCTCTGCCGACGACAATACTCTGCTCAGGTATACTACAGGGTGCTCACCATCCTCCATTTCTTGGGTTAAAACCGCCCCAACCGCAAAATTTGACGCATCACATTGGATTGTAAAGGTTTTAGAAAAATCTGGGCGAGCCAACACAGGAGCATTTGTTAATGCTTTCTTCAATTCCTCAAACGCCTGTTGTTGTTCCTCCCCCCAATTCCATTCTTTCAGGTTCTTGACATTCTTCAGTAATGGTACTTTCAATTCCGCATCATGTTCCAGAAATCGGCTATACCACCCAATCATCCCCAAGAATCTTTTCAACTGCGTTTTGTCCTTGGGAGGTGGATAGTTCATAATTGGAGCAATTCTCTCTGGATCTGGTCTTAGACCTTCTCTATCCAACAGATACCCCAAATATCGTACTCTGGAACAACCAAATTCACATTTCTTCCGGTTGACAGTCAAACCAGCCTCTACAATCTTCCGCAATACTAATTCCAACCATTTAATATGCTCCTCAAAATCATCCGCCACCACTATAACATCATCCAAATAACCGAAAATATGCGGCTCAAATTCAGGCCCAAATAAGGAGTCAACCAAACGCTGAAATGTGGCGGGCGCATTGGAAAGCCCAAAAGGTAAACGGGTAAATTGCCACAATCCACTACCCGGCATTGCAAAAGCCGTATAACGTTTGCTATTTTCCTCCATCGGAATCTGAAAATACGCCTTCTTCAGGTCAATTTTCGAAATGTACCTAGCGTGCCGCAATTTATCCAGAATTCCGTCAATCGATGGCAACGGATAAGCATCCTTTTTCGTCAGTTTATTAACATCCCTGTAATCTATACAGAAACGAACATCACCGTTTTCCTTAAAGACGATCACTGGAGCACTACTAAAATCACTATTTGATTCCTCTATAACCCCTATCCGTAACATTTCCTCTATCTCCTTCATGCCTGCATTCCACCTTTTAGGAGACCATCTCCTGAATTTATGCTTAACAGGAGCATCCCCTAAATACACAATTTTGTGCTCCGCCAGATTTGTAGCATTCAGTCGGACCGGTGGATCCTCAGGCAAATATTTCTTAACTATTTCAATGATTTTCTCATGCTCTTCCATCTTCAACTCAGACAAACCTGCACATTCTGCTATTAGTTTTGGTTTGCCGTAAATACCATTTTCCTCAAAAGAATACCAAATACCACCATTGATCCTCCATAGATTCTTTCTAAAATCAATATCTAAGGCCCAATCTCGGCAAAAATCCACACCAAGAATGAAATCATGACCAGGATCATCCATCACAATACAATCTAAGACTCCGGATTTTCCCTCTATATCTAGCATGATTTCTATACTGCCTCTCACTGGAGTAACTTGACCTGTCACTCCACTAATAAATTTGTTACAAGAGACTATTTTGTCCGCAAATCTTTCCGCTATTTCTGACTTCATCAAAGACACCATTGCTCCGCTATCCACTAATGCCACATACTCTTTCCCTCCAAAATTCACAATTAGGAAATTTCTGTTTTCTGTAGCGGTTATAACAGCGCCTTGAGTTATTAGATGAGATTTGCTTCTCGAATTCTTCGAATTCGTCCTTTCTTCTGCCTCTATAAATTTATCTACTCGTTTAGCCACATCACGAAAGGAAGTAATCAATGGCTCCGAGTCACCATGCTGACAATCCTCTACATTATATCTATTTCTGTTGTCAACATTGTACTCCAAATCCCGCGAAAGATGTCCTCCATTCAGTGCTAATTCCCGTAACCTCCATCGGGAATCGAAACCTGGCTCCTCCATATTTCTATTCCTCCATGGACGAACATTACGTTTGTCTTTTGGAATTGCTCCTTTCGACACATCTTTTCCTACCTCCACAGAAGACTTTTCTGGTGGCATACCTGTTGTTTTATTGAGATTCTCACCACTATTAAAAACCACAGGTTTGAATATTCCACCATTGTCCTCTATAATTCCACATCTTCCCGTTGGATTTGCTTTCTTCAGGAACTCAGACACATTCATGAGAGTTTTGCCCACTATTTTTGAATTAGCACGCAACTCTACTGACGGTGCATCACTGAGCAACAACAAATCCATTCCATCTCCATGAGTCATAATATTCACTTTATTACTACTCTTCTTCTTACTCAATTTCTTCTTCCTCTTCTCTGCATTTTTACCACTATTACTGCCAATATTATTTCCACTACTTCCGCTACACATTGAAGACTCATCACATCTCCTCAATATACGCTGAAGTTTCTCTTGATCTCTATCGACAGTAGGTCTACCCAGATGCATTTCTCCTCCAACAGTAATATCTTGCATGATATTAACTAATGGATCCGCTATTCTCGTCGGCGAACGTAATTGCTTAGTTCTCCTCGACGAATTACTACCCCAATTGGCCATCAAGGATTCATGGTTTCCACTATTTACCTCTATCAAACCACTATCCTTACTTCCGCCATTATTACCAATTCCTATATGCTCGCGGAGGGCAGGGAATTGAACTGAGCCCCCGCTCTGCCATTTCCCAGTCGACTCAAAATGTCACAATCAGGGCATTCTCTGACCGTAACTCCGGGTTTATTGCATAGTTGGCAGAAAATATCCGAATTCTCTCTAGTTGGGCACCGATTTGCTTTATGACCCAACTGCTGACACTTAAAGCATTTCACATCAGGACATCTGTTGGCAAAATGGCCCTCCTTTCCACAAGAATAGCATTTCTTCGGACCTTGCTGAGAATTCCCTCGCTGACCCTGAAAAGTTCCTCTATTCTGAAAGTGTCCTCCATTTTGACCTCTATTATTCTGGTTCCCCATGTTGCTCCAATTTGAAGATTGCTGCCGCGGCTGCTGCTGCTGCTGGAGTTGCTGGCGTTGCTCATTCTGATTTTGGTTTAAATTATTTATATTCTGATTCACCGCCACCTCCATTTTAGCTTGCTCTTTTACCGGAGACTCAGTCAAACTGTTCGCAACTTCAGTTTTATTGACCACTATCTTTTTGGAAGGTTTACTCTTTGCTGGCTTAGGTAACACAGCATCATCTACCGCCATTGATTTAATTACCTTTTTCTCTCCCTCTTTTGGGATGAAAACAGCGCCTGGAAGCTTCATTTTCTCCTTCGAAGGTGGAGGCTCCCAATATTCGTTGATCTCCTTGACTCTTTCATACTGCCGACCATACCTTTCAATATCCTCCAACGATGTAATTTTCATGTTGACCATGAAATTTCGATACTCTGATCTAATTCTCTCAAAGGCCATGCCTACTAGTTCTCTATATTCTGGAGGATTATCCAGGTGATCCACTATATATTTGAAACAGTCTATAAACGCTGTAATGGGCTCCCCCACTCCTTGAGTTCTCCGCATCAAGTCATTATAAATATCGCGTTGGCTGATTTCACCAATGAAACGATTTTTGAATGCCACCATTAACTGCCGCCATGAAGAAACTTCTTTCCTTTTTACTCTATACCAGTTTGCCGCTATGCCAGTAAATAAACAAGCCGCAGCCATCAACATTCTCTCATCCGGAATATTTTCACTGCGACGGCAATCCTCCATCTGATCCAGAAAATTTTCCGCCACCACCCTATCCTCAGAACCATGAAATTTGTGACACCAACTCTGCAGCGTCTTCACCAAATTCCCATGATAATGCGTAGACCTAAAATCAACTCCAGAATTGCCTCTAAGATCTCTGAAATCGCAACGGTCATGATCTGGACTCGTATGCGTACCTCTAAAATCCTCTCCTTCCTCCTCGTTCCTGGCATTGTTATCAAGGGTACTCGACTGCTTCACGTAATTACGACCCGTGTTCGAAAATCCAAAACCACTACTTACAACATATGGCATTGAAAACACGGTCTTCGTATTATCTCCAGACCCCAATGAAGATTTTGGAGGCACTTGAGATATCGGGAGATTTAAATACATCCCCTGCACTCTATTCCTCCATTGAGCATCCTCTACATTAACTACATCCGAGTTTAACTGATCAGTCAGTTGAATTCTTTTCCTCGAATCCTTAACCTTTGGTTTAGTACCAGTACCCGCCACAGAATGAGTTGTCCCTGAGGTAGTCATTACTGGATCCGAAAAAGTGAAATGCTCTACTGGCGCTGTAGAGTAATACGTTGCCAATCCCGGAATATCCCACGACGACGAAGATACTGTCGTCGTTGGAAAATTACACATCGTAGTAACGATTGTCGTCGTCGGCAAGGTCTCCTCCACAGATGAAAGTGTCGCCACTATCTCTGGATCAGTCTGATCCTCAGCCGCCATTTCTAGAGTCGGTTTTGCAAGCCTCTCCGCAGGAGACAAATTTTCTCTTTCATCTACGTCTTTATACCAGGGAACTTCAAAACCTTCCACCAATAAATTCGCTCGAAACAGCCTCTCCGCCAATTCTCTATTTGAGCCCAGCGTACTATAGCCGCATTCACGCAATTCATCCGTGATTTCCTCTATATCTCTGGCCACTATAGCCCGCATCCGCGCTCGGAGCTCTCTTTTCTGCAACAGCTTTTTCATGCAGTTCCTATACTCTTGCTCCATGGTCGACATCTTCGAGTTAAACAATAATTTCCTCCACAACAAACAAATAAAGAAATCCTCCACAACAAAACGGGAAACCCTACCTACGCACACACACTAAAATACAGGGAAATTCAATACGCCCGTAGCGTAAGAAAAATCAATATAAATATGATAATACAGGACACCCCCAACCCTCGTAGCGGGAGAAAAAAAAAAAAAAAAAAAAAATTCTATATGGCCAGAAAAGAGAAAATATCGCAAAATATTCTCCACAATCTTCCTGAAATTCAAAATTCCACCATACAAATCACAAGCTTCCTGAAATAAAATATTCCTCTACACTTGTGTTAAAAAAATTCTCCCGCACGGGTTAGCAATCTTCCTGTAAAATAAAAAAAATTCCTCCACACAAACTTGAAAATAAAATTTTAATCGATCAATATCTTCCTGAAAGAAAATTCCTCCACACAAATTTGAAAATAATATTTCAACCGATCGAATATCTTCCTGAAAGAAAATTTCCTCCACACAGATTTGAAAATAAAATTCCACTCGATCGAAAATTTTCCTGAAAGAAAATTTCCCCCACACAGATTTGAAAATAAAATTTCAATCGATCGAAAATCTTCCTGAAAGAAAATTTCCTCCACACAGATTCGAAAATAAAATTTCAATCGATCGAATATCTTCCTAAAAGAAAATTTCCTCCACACAGATTCGAAAATAAAATTTCAATCGATCGAATATCTTCCTAAAAGAAAATTTCCTCCACAAAATTCAATCATAAGACATAATATTTAATAATATATAATAATAAGCAATAATAATTTATAACATAAACGATAAATCCCAAAAACATCATGTGTGTGTGTGCGCATAAAGAATAAGGGCCCGCCCAAAAATCAAAAATTCACAGAAAATCTCCAAACAAAAACTTGAAAAAGGAGAGAAAAAAAAATTTTTCCACCATGGGTATCCTCTATAAATATCAAGACTTGCACAATAAATCCAATTACCAAACATAAAATCCCAAAATTGCCACCACAAAACCAGGAAAGGAAAAGGACTTTGAAATTCGCAACCGACGCTTAGCGTCCAATATGGCGTCACGACCACGTTTCAACCGCCAAGTCCGCCAAATGCCCGCCAAATTGATTTCAAGTCGTCTTTGCTAAAATTTCCACAAAATTTCCTCCACACAAAATTTCTTGCTGAAAAAAAAATTCCACCACCTAAAGCCGCACGATGGGCGCCATTTGTAACGTGGAATTTTCCCGCCCGCACGGGAATCCCAGTTAGTATACAAGTATTTATATTTGCGCGGCTATCTCCCTTTCTCCAGCTCGTGATGTTCCTGCAGATGGTGGAAAACGGGAAAGTGGTGGCAATTAGGTTTACAAATTATTAACACCAATATTTAAAAATAATAAACACAAATATATTGTAATCCCTCTCTATACATGTCGATGCGGCAAACATATTTAATTATGATTTGACTTATAAAAACATGGGCACGCGGCCAAATTACTAACTCCACAGCCGCTCGGAGAAAACCTGGAAAGGACCACGAAAATTTCCTCTACGGATGCCTCTAAAAAAATAAAAGGGAAAACTGGCGTCCGCTGAAAACTCCGCGAAAAGATCCTCTACGATGTTACCGCCATAGCAACCAGAAGAACTGCTCCACTCTGCAATCGCGAAAATGTCCTCCACGCTCCTAATCCTCTATCTAATTCCCGAATTACTCGACCATATAAAAGAACACATAAATTTACAATAAAGTTTACCACGTATTCCCTTATAGCTGTCGTCGACTCAATTCCTCCAATTTCCTTTTCCTCCAAAACCACTGAAAATGTCGGCGCCAAAAGAAATCTAACTCTGCACTGGGAAAACAACTGAATACTCCAATGGCCCAGGACGGAATGGCCGAGGCCGACGCTCCGAACGAGGAAGGATGCCGCGTTTTCCCACCCAGCCTCCTTCTTCACGGAAACGCAAGCCCGGCCTCCAAAATTACATCATTGGTCCTATCTCCTAGAAAAATCCCCTATTGGTTTCCCGAAACTACCACCAATCTATTCCTTTATCAGTGAGTTTCCTCCAGCGCCCTCTTTTCCAAATCCTAATTTATTCATTGGTTGGAAAACAATTATCGCCCTCTATATCCTTGACTAATCTTGTAATCTGCGCCCCCTTTACTGATAAAAATACATCAATCAATATCGATCCCCATCCAGTGGCTCCCCCTATAGATAACGAAACAGCCGCGCGAGATTCAAATTCCATCGATCTATATTGGAGCTTCACGGCATACAAGATCTCCGCCATGTTCCTCTATGCTAGAAAAAGAAAGCCTCTATATCACTATATGATGTACTGTACAATTCCCCTGTACAGTACATTGCATCTATATTGCCAATTCGTAGCCCGATAGCAGGCGCCCTCTCACTCCCGCTCGATCACGGTCGATAACCGAGAGCGCTCGCTCTCGCCCCTCTATCATACGCCACATGCTCTCTCTCTCGCGCGCCAATTCCCTCTCTCTCTCCCACGCGCACCGACTCTCTCTCTCTCTTCCACATACAGACGCGCTCCCCTCTACACACCGCGGCGTGCATGTAACCGCGCGTGTGCGGTCGCCGTCTCGCTTCCTGCCGTGCCCCCTCCCGAGCGCCGACGTGCTGCGCAGGTGTGACTCGGGAGCTCACATCCTGCGCTCCGCACGCGATCGGTTAGAGGCAACTCCTGCGAGCGCCACCGAGCGCTGGCTCCGCTCCAGGAGCTGTCATTTCACCGAGAGTGAGTCAGCTGGCAATAGAATATTATTCACGACGCAGCAATAATTATTGCTACGTCGCAATCTTTACATTGAAAGCAATCCCATATATGAATTACCAATTTTCAGCACTTTTTTTCCTTTGCCGCAAGAAATCTCAGAATTCGGATGATGAAATGAGACCAGACAGGATAGAAATTACTTCTACAGGATACAAATATACTTTTCCTCAGACTGGAAGACTTTACTGAAGACTTTACTGAAAAATATAAATTTTAAATATTTAGTAACACATAAGTTCATAATATTGATAATTATAGTGACTATTTCATATATTGACATGCTTAACATTCATTCAACTTATCTTAGTCAATTTCGCTCCGTTCAAGCAGTGAAAAAGGGTTTTCTGGAGTTCTTAAAAAAATTTCAGCTTAATTGATCCCATAGTTGCTGAGAAATCCTGCGGTAACTGACTTAAGATTATAAAAATTCTAAACTTGAGAAAAATGCATTTAAAGTTTTGTGACGTTTTAGATTTTCCGCCAAGATTATGACGGAATCTTAAACGTGAACGCACCCTGTTATCGGGCTGCCTCGGTGAACCGTATTTAAAATTAACAAATAATGTTGGACGCCCGGTTCACTTCCTCGCTTCGCCGGCTGCTCAGTGGTGGTAGAGACTGCTTCCCGGGGCTGCGGATTACGGAAAGGGGAATAGGAAACTCTCACAAATAAAGCACAGCAATTCAGATATATTTTAGAACTGTCCGGCGTTTATTTAATAATGCTCGAATAATGAAGGATAGCACGTGTGGCTACCGTCCAGCTGTCGACCGTCGACTGGCTATCTAGCGGCCACGTACTCACAAAGAGATTGCACAAACTGTCTACCTGGCTGTTACTTGATCGCAGCTCTTCCTCACGTACTGGTAATATCTCGTGCCCTGTAAATTCGCGCGGCGCAAACTCTCGCGAGGCTATCTCTCAACACCGTTTAGTTGTAGAGAGTAGGACAAGTAGACGAAGTCTGTCGGAGGGAATCTTCGGTATCCTTATGTCGCTGCTGTTGCTTCCTTGCTCAGTGCTGTCCAAGGGAACACTGTACTGACTGTCGCGTCTGGCTTCCTCGCGGCTGCGGCGTCTCTTCCTATCTCTCTCGCACGCGTTACAATTTCTGCTAGATCTCTGGTTTACGCCAATCACGCAATTACACGACCTTTGCGATGATATATCGCATTCTTGCTCGCTCGCTCGCGTCCTCTTAACAATTATTCCGCCTGCGCGCGAAATTCGAATTAAATCATTTACTCTGTCTGGCTGTGACTCTCGTATTTTCTCAGGTCTGGCTGCACTCGTACATTTTCTTTTTACATTTTCTTTGGTTTTCCCCGCTCGCACACGCATGTCTACTGTGGACGGAGCCGCAGCCCTCCACCGGTTGCCAATAATACTCGAGGCACTTCGATTGCCTCCACTCGTTCGCTCTCATTCTCATTCTCTCTCTTTCTCTGACATTACCTGTCTCTCTCACACACGCATTCTCTGCCGCTATCGCCAACATGGCGGCGGCCGCTCGCGCGCTTACGCCTCGTGGCTTCGCTCGCCGTGCTCTCAGCTGTTGCCGCTATCTCTCTCTCTCTCGATCGCTCTCGTGCGGCGCTGCGTGCTGCTCGCTGTCTTTCGCTTGCTCGCGCGGCGTTGTCCGTGGTTCTCACTCTTTCTCTCGTTCTCTCGGGTTCGTGCGGCGCTGCTCCTGGTTCTCACTCTCTCTTTCTCTCTCGCTCACGCTGGCTCCTGGCTGCTGGATTTTACTCGTGCCTGTAAACACCACCGGGTATAAGTAAAGTTCGCTTGCTTTTTATTCTACCCGGCTCCGGTGGTATCCAGGCGAGCCTCCGCTGACGGTAGACTGTCACAGTTTATACAAGAAACATATGTATATTTATCGGGTAATGCTTACATAAACTGCTTAGCATATTTTTTTGTTTTGGCATAAAATACCCATATATAATGGAATATTCTAAAACCCGAGTACTGCAACATGTTAATATATGAGTATCAAAAGCTGAAATTGAAATATAAGTTTTTGATACGCATTCACAGTCAGCATATTTCACATGAATATAATTGCTGTCATTGCTTACTAATTACGTATCAGGATTGTTAAAAGTTACAATGAACGTTCAGAATATCTGACACACAGGCACCTTATCGTCCACATGATATTTACAGCCCACATACCTAAAAATAAAGAATACACTCACAAAGAATAAATTCTTCAAAAATAATATATTGCTTATAGTGCAAAATACTAATCTAAATTTGAACGCAATTCAGACTTAGAAGTTTTCACTGCAAATCAAAATTCACAACATCAAGCTTGCACTAGACTGCAGAAGCAGCCGAAAGAGGTGTTTGATAGAAAACTCGACAATACGCTGTAAGATGCCATGATTTTAGGTGGTAATTTAAATTTGCACGAATGGTTTTTTACCACTTTGTAATTTAAATTAAGAAATTATAAAACTATATTTAAATTCTACATTTATTTTGTTTTTATCATTCAAAAAAAAAAAAAAAATTCTATGAGTTTTTGGAAAGCAGCTATTTACTATATTTTATGATTCAGCAAATAATTTGTTTTTTTTAATAAAAATAAAATAAAAAATTGTTATAAATACTTTTTTCAATAAAAGGAGTTTATAAATACATTTAATGTTAAATTTTCTATAAAAATACAATTGTTTTGAATAAGCAAAAGCACTATAAGATAAAATATGAATAATATTCAATTTTAATAAATTGTATAGTTTTCGTATTTTGCATATAACTTTGTAACGAAATTTTTTCAGGCAAAAAGAGTTCCGCAGCATATTTTACGGTAAATTTCTCGTAAAAATATCACATAAAAAAAATTTTATATTTTTGAATTTTAGCTCAAACATAACCCCTTAACACGTTTGAGGTCCTAAAAGCACGAATTATAAAGAAAAGTATACGCTCGGTAAGTCTCGCAAAAAATGATGATATCCGAAATATTCAATGGAGAAATGTGATAACAAGCTTACGAAGAGTATTAGAAGGAACATCGGTGAAGGTACGATAAAATACGTCAAGGAGGAGGTGAGGTAGAATCATGAAAACTTATCGACGTATTCAACAACGGTACTTTTGGTAAAACATTAAGGAGGACGTGTGAAGTTTTATACGTAACGTGTCAAGTAAGTAATTAGTAAGGGTTAGCCTCGACATTGTCGGACCATATCCAGTCACGGAAAAAGGACATAATAACATTTTAACAATACAATGTAATTTCTCGAAATATTGTATGACTATACCCTTGAAAGACGCAACGGCGACATCCAGGGCCACCGCGCTTATATGTATCAATTAAGCGATTCATATGTATCTTCGGCGCACCGATCACTATCTTAATCGATCAAAAAAGTAATTTTATGTCCAAATTACTCCATAGAGTCGCGAAGAAATTTAGAATCAAGCAAGTAAAACCTACTACATATCACCCCCAATCTAACGGAGCGATCGCATCTCGGCAGAATACCAAAAAACGATTATGGAAAACGAATCATGGAACTAGCTCTTGGAACTCGCAAGCCTTTGTTATAATACTGTTCCGCAAGAAGGACACTCATTCACTTCATATGAACAAGTATTTGGAAAAATGGCAAGGCTACCCTCTAACGATCCCTTAGAAAAGCATGACCACCGCCAACCTATAACGATTATGTAACAAACTTTAATCAAAGATTATACGATTTACAAAAAATCAATACAATACAAAAAACAAATACAGAATTGTGTTCATGAGAGAATTTTCGTTTCTCGGAGAAGGATGGCGACTGCAATATGGTCCAGTACAACAATTAGCCAATGAAGGTTATTTCTATACAGGAGTAGTAGATGTCATATGCTGTTATTAATATTCATAATTTTTTATATTTTTTAATTAATTTTTGTAATAAATTGTATGTAACTTTTTTGAATCTTAATTATTTGAAAATCCCCACACTCATCTGGAAATTACATATTTTAAAGCAGATCTGGACCTGCCAGAGTGCTCTCTGATGCCCAAATTCAACTAAAGTCTGCGGTGAATGAAAAAAATGGAATTTATGGATTTTGGCCTTCGAAGAGATGTTGTACCTGGAATATGGCATATATAAAAATTATTTTATGTTGATAACATTATTTATTAGCTAATACCATTATCTAGAACATTATTTAAATAATTTCAAGTCAATAAAAAAATAAAATTCAATTTTTAAAATGTATATTTTTTTAAGGTGTATCAGTCCCCTTAACAAGACCTTGGCGGATCCTTTGGAGAAATATAAAGTGAAACATGTAACCACGCCGCCGTATCATCCACAAGCGAATCCTATCAAGAGAAGTAACAGGACTTTGATTGCTTTATATATGGGGCAGAATCATAGGTTATGGGATCAACATGTAGAAGTAGAGGATAGAGGAAATGTAGTGCAGTTAGATCCAAAATTGTGGACAGATCGAATGAAGAGATTGGATGCACTGCGTGATTTGGTGGCTAAACATATAGAAGAAGCACGTTTGAAACAAGCCGGACACTACAATCGCGGTAGGAAACCGGCTGAGTTCAACGTGGGAGATCTAGTGTGGAGGAAATTGCATATGCTTTCAAAAGGTGTGGATGGAGTTTCTTCTAAGTTAGCTGGAAAGTATATTTTGGAGACTGCAGATAAGCGGAAAAATGCGAAAGCGTATGTAAATGAGTTGAAAAAATATATTGTTCGGCGAGGTAGAGGTCTTAACTTTTCAGATGGTCGTATGGCAGACAGAGGAGATTAGTGGATTTTATTTCAGCTGGTGGTGGGTGTGATGTATTGTATTGTGTCAATAAGTAGTGGTTGGTTGTTCGTCTGTGATGTTTCGTTTAGGGAGGGGGAATGTAGAAATTATAGGGGATATAATTTCTATATATTTTTTTGTTGTATAGAGGAAAATAGAGGAAAATGGCGGAATATACCCCGTCCTGGTCCAACGAGATTGAGGCGGAGATCCTCCGTGAACGCGACCTCGAGCGGATTCAGGAGCAGAGGCGTCGCAGTCGGCCGATCTCGAACATGACCACCGCGTCCGAGATTTGGGCCAGACGCATGGAGGATTTCCGTTTGTCGGAGGAGGTCGACAAGAGGTGGTCGTTGGGGCCTCCGCCAAGCGCCCCAAAGATTCTCAGGCGACCCTACTCTGTGAACCCTCAGCCGAAAACGGTTGAGGTGGCCCCGGTGAGGATGTTGTACCTTCCTGGGGAGACCGGGAGCGTGGCGAGTTTGAGTTTCAGTTTATTGAAAGGCTAAGGACTCGAAGTCCTCATTAGCCTCAGCTAAATATACAATTTCTTTTTACAACGGCCGCAATTCGGGGCACGATGGCCCTGTACAAAATCAAAAATATACAATAACATTAATAAAATTTGTATACAAACAACATAAATAAATAGGATAGAACAAAAATATATAAAAAAATAAAAAATTTAAAATAAAACGCTGAAATAAGCGTTATGTCACACGCGCATATACATACTTCTGCGCAAATCACACTCCTTCATATTTTTCAAACATGAAATTAAACAACGCTTTTTTGAAGTATGAGAGCGCATAAAGAGTGCGAATGTCAGTTAGTAGAGCGTTCCATAAATATACCACGCTTACATAAAAAGATTGTCGCAATGATTCGGTCGAAAACTCGCGTACAATTAAGTCGTATTTAGACTTTCTGCTACAACCCCTCTTGCTGGTATCAACAAACTCAAACTTGCAAAATAAATAATGCGGCTTTTTAGTGGCTAAAATTTTGGTCAGCAAGCGGATTGACAGAAAGTCTCTTCTAGCCTCGTAGGGAAGCATGTGTAGCTCTCTGTACGATGGTGTGATTTGTTCGAACCACTTTGTTCCCGTAACAAAGCGAATCGCGGCATTTAAACATCTTTTTAGGATAGTCGATAATTCGTCCGATAAGCCAGTGAAAAGCGGTGCGCAATAATCGAGATACGGGAGCACGAGTGATTTCACGAGTAATAATTTGGCGAGTAAGAGTAGGGAAGCTGAGGAATCCCGGGAAGCGGTGGCGGAGCTCGACGCTCTTGTCGGAATGGAGGAAGGTGCCGCTTCGGCGGCTGTGGTGGTAGATAGATAGATAAATTGATGGAGGGATGTATAGATAGATAGATAGATAAATGGTTTTGGTTGTAGGTGGTGGAAAGTGTGGAGACCACAGAAGTAGAGGAAACGTTGGAGATAACTATCTCCAACGAGAGGGCCAGGAGGCCAAATATGCCGGAGACGGAGGTGGAGGCCTACCCGATGTTCCGGGGGGCGAATGGAAAGAGGAGGCTGTATAACCCGCGGCGGCAGTTACATATGTTAAACCCAACCCACCATGAGATAAAAATGTTCAGTACTTTTTTTTCTTTTTTCACCAAACATGTATATTGTTATATGCGTATTAGTATTTATAGCTACTGCATATTACTCATGTAAAGAATATTTCTGCCAATTTATTTATTTTTTTTTCTCTTTTTTACTTTACATGTATATCATACGAACTGTATTATATTGTATTATATATATATAATGTATTATATTATACAAAAAATTTATAACATATCTTCAAGTATATCCGTCAACAAATGTAAAACTGAATATTCTAAAATTTATTGTAAAACATAATTATGTATTTCAGTCGCTAATGGCCTCGACGTCGATGCGACTTTAAATAAACAAATAAAAAAAAAACAAATTTCATGGAACTAATTTAAAAACTTTTTTTGAGTGCACACCTTCCGGACCATTTTTTTCTTGTTGTTTATGTCATTTTAAATGAGAAAAGTCATGCGTAACTAAGATATTCTCTGTTTTCTGGGCCAAATAACCCAACACAGTTCAGAAAATTTTTATACCATTTAATTATTTAAATACTTAATTAGTAGGGAAAAATATTGACCACCTCTTTATATATGTATATATATTATAACGTGGATTTCTCGTGTCCTGGTGTTCTGGGCACGAGAATGCCGTATGGATGACGTGACGTTATATTTCGGCCTTTCTCCTCGAGTTCTCCTAGATCCGGTGGCGCCAGACACTTACCCGAAAGTGTCACGAGTCTCGCGACTCTTTTAACGAACTCGGGAGATAGGCGGATTTGCCGGCTAGCTAGCTCAGCCCCGCTACGCGAAAAGGAGAGAGGGTGGTTCGGATAATAACTACGCGTGGTTGTTTAGAATGCATTCGTTTATTCCGAAATGAAACTTAGTTACACTAGAGAGGTAGCAAATAGATAACCTGGGCTCAACGGCCACCGCACGCTAGATAAAAGAAAACGCGGAGGTATTCGTCCACTCCTGGCTCCGCAACGCCAAGGAGGTGCGCTTCCTCGCAACGCCACACTTCACGAAATCGCAATCGCCGAGTAACAATTACACGCTAAGGCAACCACAAAGATATCCTACTCTCGCGCGTCTCAAGGACTCACGCACGCAATGCCCGCTTGGCCACACTCACTCACTGTCCGCCGACTCTTCTTTCACACTTTAACCCTATAGCCGCGATTGCCCACACTTAGTGCAAACCGCGGCCGTCTAAACTACTTTTGGCCGAGAGCGTGTCTGCGTAACCACGACCTACGACACCTCCCGCGCCGTATCCTAACGCCGCGACGCCGAGCGAGGCCCCCTTGTCCTCGCCGACGTATATTTCACGAAGACGCACGCTTGATACCGTACACTACAGACACAGATAGCCCCGAGTCCCTAACCGCGCAGATAACCTTCCCCTTTATAGATACACCGAGACAACCAAAAGCCCGAGGTACCCGAGGTAAGCCGTTCGTCGCACGCACCGGGATGTCGAGGCAGCCTCCGCCCGAGATATCCGAAATAAAGACAGCTCTTAGTTCGCTTCGGCGCGGTGTGACGACGACCTGTCGAAGATATCCGCACGACCGGAACCCGAGGTAGCTTTCACTCACGCACTGAATTATACTAAACACACGAACTAAATATGAGGAGACATCCACCGCGAAAGGTAGCCGCGCCCGCGAGACAAAGGGACTTCCTGGAAGCGAGGCCGCGCGTGGAACTACGCAATAACCCGCGAGGGAGACTTAGCTCAGCAAGAACGATCCACTGACCTTTAATCCTTAAATCCGGGTGACCAAGGCTCCGTGACCCTCAAAGTATCAGGAGACCACACGCGAGATAAATATATGCGACACAAAGAAATCCCTCGGGAGTTGGCTGCAACGACGTCTGAGCTGGAACGGCCGGGGCAGGAGAGTGCCGGCTCGTGCACTCGGCGCGAGCCTCGCGCTCTCGCTCTCCCGAGACGCCGAGCGGCGTGCGCTCCGATTGGTCGGTTCGCGTGGGGCCGACGGCCCGCGTGCTCGCGCTGTTACAAGTTCGCTCGCTTCGCATCGTCGATCGCGGCGCATGCGCGCTCGACTTTATAATCCCAGTTAATGCTGGATAGACAACCGCAAGATTTGAACGCTCGCAACATACAGACAGCCAGGCATGCATACAGACAACTCGCGCAATGCCTAAGTTATGCGCGAATTACGAAGTACATTGTAACTCTCAGCGACTCCTTCTGTCTTGGCCCGGATTCGGGAGTGCCTGTTACAAAGAGCGCAAAGGCTGCCTTTTATTACTTCCAACGTTCTCGCGATGAAGCAACCATCACGCTGGCCGTGCTGCAGAAGGCTCTCACGTAGGAAGACCCCGCCCGTCTCGTCTGCGTCCGACGACTTATGACGAGCCGGAATTGAACGCCCTGTATGCACCTGTCGCTGCTTCTGTCACGCCGGAGCAAGCACTCTTCCCTTCTCGCCCTTGAACGGGAATGAAGAAGCTCTCCGTATTTTTCTCCTTCCTCAGTTGGCGCTCCTCTCCTCGCGCCGTCACTCGAAAGAAACGTTACGCCATTAATCCATGCACACGCACCATTCATTCAACCTTGAGACGCTCTACCCCGGCGGCTCAGTGCTCGACGTGACGTGGCGATATTTTGCCACGTTACAATATATATATATATATTTAGTTTATTATATTTCGTAACATGTTCGCTTCTAATGATATAACGTACTATAGAATAATATTCAAAATCGCAACATTAAAAGCCCCATCACTTCAGACTTGAAAATTCTTCTGGTTATTGGCGGTCGAATACAGCAGTGTATGTTTACATATGCATATATATACATATATAGTTGCTTTCGGGCTAGTTTGTTTTCAAAGAGCATCTAGCGGACTTTAAGGATTGCAAACTTGCTGACATTTTCATTGTTTTCGCGTCATCGACCGAGTACAGAGCATATTTCAGCAGTAGTCTATTCCTTGAGTTTTATATATTTCTTTATTGTTTTACTATTATATTGTTGGTGTTAATATAGTTCATTATTTTTTACTGTTAATATTGTTCGTGTTAATATAGTTAATAATTTTTACTGTTAATCTAGTTCCTTATTGTTTACTGTTAATATAGTTCTTTATTGAAAGGATAATAAAATGCGTCTCTTCGAGCTAAAATGTTTATACTACGCCAGACGTTTCGGGGTAATTTTACCCCCTCATCAGTGGCTAAGCAAAATATTAAATTTTATTATTAAAGTTTTACAATAGAAATTACAATAACTAAATTACTATAAATTACCAAGTTTAAAAAAATGAGTCGCGCGCTACATCGACGACGTGAAAACCGCAGACGGCGCTAAAAATTACAATTCGCAAATTTAAAGAAATTACAAAAGAATTTAATAAACGTTACAAAATCCGTTACAAAAATTAAGCAACTTACAAAGGATGACGCTCGAAAAACTTTTAACAAAAGTAATAAACGCGACCGGTGCCACTCGATGGTAATGTGGCACCGGCCAAGGACAAAAGTCAACTAAGCTTACAGCTAAAATCGATCTTATATATATGTTGCAATACATCCGTCAAACTGGATACTAATACAATTAAAACGTGTATAAAATGCAAAAATAAGGCGAATATTGTAGCCACGAAAGCCGCAGGGCTCGCTAAGTGTATCCAGAACACATAGCACAACAGAGGTGGCACGAGTTGTTATTCATGCAGTAGATCGGAGAGCCCGCGCTGCTCCGCACGCGACGCCCCTACCATGACTGTATCACTATATAGTACAGTATGGTTAGGCCGTTGCCCCGGCAACCCGGCTCTCCGACCTCCCACTTGGGATGTGCCGCTCCGGCCCGCCAGCCAATCACCATTGAACACGTGTTGGCTGAACTGAAGAGAGCGCGAAGCGGTGAGCCACCTCTCTCCGCGTCCTAAACTCCTGGTACTCTCTGCTCGCTACCGAGCCTCCGCAATCACAATACTCGACAATTAATGTTTATTAGGACTAACTTTTAGATTTGAAATAACGTTCTTGTAACTGGCTTTGAGGAAGCACGTGTCCTCAGCCCTATTAAGCGTGCCATCGAAAAACTGTATATGGAGCATCTCCGAGAACCGTCTACGGAAAATAGACTGCTCTCTGTCAATTATTTTCATATTGTTAAAATCAAAACTATGACCCGTCTCCAACGCATGTACTGCAAGAGGGGAATTCAAATCCCTTTTCTCTATATACCTCTTATGTTCGTATTGCCTAGTTTTTAAAGGCCGATACGTTTCTCCGATATATGTTGATTCGCAATCGGAGCAATCGATTTTATAAACCACGTTCCGTGTGTCACCCACCGCAGTAGGGTCTTTACCAAGTTTTATAAATTTGTTAAATTTATTGGTAACATTATTAACTAACCTCACGTCATTATTTTTAAACACGGACCTTAATTTATCATTGAACCCTTCGTAGTAAGGGAACACACCATAGCCTTTTCCCGAGTGTAAATTATTATTACTATTGCAATTGGAAGTGTCAATATTGCTCGTGTCTGTGCCTCTCAATGCGGCCCTTGAGATGCCCAAATTACGTGCAATTCGCTTTTTGCTAAATTTCTCGATAAAATCGGGAGGATAATCATTAGCCATTAAGATTTTTTTCGCCTTTTCAACATTCTCACAGTGGAAACGAGGATCCGACAATAATATTGCCCTATCAAATAGATTGGATATTATTGCTATTTTTTGACTTTTTGGATGATGGGAGAAGAAATTAATATATCTGCAAGAAGCTGTGTTTTTTTGGTACCAATTAGTAAATATTTTGCCGCTAGAATCATGAAAAATAGAAATGTCAAGAAAGTTAATACTATTGTTTTCTTCAATTTCCGAAGTGAATTGAAGGTATTCGTTGTAATTATTAAAAGCAGATAACACCACCTCAATCTCCCCTCTGTCCACTATCAAAAAACAGTCATCCACGTATCTGCGAAAAAGTCGAACGCTAGATTTTGTAATGCTCAGACAATGCTCCTCAAGGTCCTCAAGAACTGCATTTGCAAATACAGGACTCGAGCAAAAACCCATCGGGGCGCCAGAAACCTGCTTATAAAAATTGCCATCAAATACAAGATATGTACAATCGAGAAGGGTTTTTATACCGTCAATAAATTCGTCCTTAGACATGCAATTCAAACATGAAAGCCATTTCCATCTCTTCTCTATCGCTAACAAAATTGCATCTTTTGGCAAGCTCGAAAACAAGGAAACTACATCGAATGACGCGAAACAGTATTTATCGGAAATATCTATATTAATCAATTCATTCTTTAATTGAGAACTATTTTTAATGTATGAAGCTGGTAAAGGAAAATGTTTCGATAATAAGACAGACACACACTTATCAAGAGAATAGGTAGGGCTATTAACTGCAGAAACTATAATCCGTACCGGATTATCAGGTTTGTGAATTTTTATAAGGCCATACGCTTTCGGCAGCGATGTGTGCTCAATACCCTTAGACGATAGGCCTCTGAAAGCCTCATCACACTCCAATACGCCCCGTGTACTCCAAAGGTCAATCAGTTTTTTAATCCGCTTCTTTATCCCTGCGGCGGGATTAACTTTAACCCGTCTATAAAATCTGTCATCGTTAAGAGCGTCATTGACCTTTGAAATGTACACATTGCGATCTATTGCCACCGTAGCGTTGCCCTTATCTGCTCTCGTAAAAAATAAATCCGGATTATTCTTTAAAAATTGTTTTGTGCGTTTGATATTATACAACATAATGCGTTCATGGTAAGGAGTGTGTGTCTTATTTTTAATTTGTGAATTTAAAATAGAAATAACGCCATCACGCAGTCTTCCGTCTATGCCTCGATTGAACATATAAACATTCTCCAAGCTTTTCAAAATCTCAATAGCTTCTTTAAAATGAAATTCAGTATTAAAATTAAATTTTTCACCCATAGACATCACCCTTTCTACATAATCTGGAAGTTGTGAATCAGAAAGATTCACAAGCCATTTTTTCCTTATTTCGAAAATATCCGCCTGGCTAAAATTGTAATTAGACATAATATTATTCACCTTCGAACCAAGAATATTCGAAGTGTTGCCGTGCGAGCTGACCGAAAGGTCATGTCCCTGAGTGTGTAAACATGCTGCGGAGAGGTCAGATATTTTTCTCTCGCAGTTATAATTCAATTTATTTTTATAAGTTGAAAGTGAATTATTCGAAAAATCCAAAACTACTCTAGAAAAGGCCTCGGAACTCAGTCTTGTAACGTTACCAACAATGTGCAATATTTTTTTACCTAAATAACTAATATGTGTATTACAATCAATGATCTCTAATTTTAAAAGTTTCTTTTGCAAATTCTTGATGTGATTATGGTATTTTCTAGCCGCAAATTTACTATGGAAAAATTTATGCACGTTCATCCTCGAAATGTGCGACACTCTAGTAAAAATTTCAATTGGTACGTGCATTTAAGAGTATCGCGTTGTGCCTTCAAAATTTTGCTGACTAGAAATTTAACTTCTAACGGATAATTACATGAAATGAATTTAAACAGGTCTCTAACAGTTACAAATTTCGGAAAACAAGAATTACTACTGTTGTTGGCAATAACATTGGAACGGACACGGTCTTCTGTGTGGCAACTTAGCTGACTTTGTCTTGTTGACTCCTCGTCGCGTCTATTTTTCTTCCCGGCCAATGCTCCCGCTGGTGACGTCGGGTTTTCCTTATCCGCCGGAGCGCCAACAGCCCTCGCTCGTTGCATTCTTGTCGTCGATCTCGTAGTAGGAGGCATGATAAACGTGACGCAATGCCCAAAATTGTTTGAAACTGACTCTATCGCTCGATGATGGTAGATTGAAAGGATAATAAAATGCGTCTCTTCGAGCTAAAATGTTTATACTACGCCAGACGTTTCGGGGTAATTTTACCCCCTCATCAGTGGCTAAGCAAAATATTAAATTTTATTATTAAAGTTTTACAATAGAAATTACAATAACTAAATTACTATAAATTACCAAGTTTAAAAAAATGAGTCGCGCGCTACATCGACGACGTGAAAACCGCAGACGGCGCTAAAAATTACAATTCGCAAATTTAAAGAAATTACAAAAGAATTTAATAAACGTTACAAAATCCGTTACAAAAATTAAGCAACTTACAAAGGATGACGCTCGAAAAACTTTTAACAAAAGTAATAAACGCGACCGGTGCCACTCGATGGTAATGTGGCACCGGCCAAGGACAAAAGTCAACTAAGCTTACAGCTAAAATCGATCTTATATATATGTTGCAATACATCCGTCAAACTGGATACTAATACAATTAAAACGTGTATAAAATGCAAAAATAAGGCGAATATTGTAGCCACGAAAGCCGCAGGGCTCGCTAAGTGTATCCAGAACACATAGCACAACAGAGGTGGCACGAGTTGTTATTCATGCAGTAGACACGTTTTAATTGTATTAGTATCCAGTTTGACGGATGTATTGCAACATATATATAAGATCGATTTTAGCTGTAAGCTTAGTTGACTTTTGTCCTTGGCCGGTGCCACATTACCATCGAGTGGCACCGGTCGCGTTTATTACTTTTGTTAAAAGTTTTTCGAGCGTCATCCTTTGTAAGTTGCTTAATTTTTGTAACGGATTTTGTAACGTTTATTAAATTCTTTTGTAATTTCTTTAAATTTGCGAATTGTAATTTTTAGCGCCGTCTGCGGTTTTCACGTCGTCGATGTAGCGCGCGACTCATTTTTTTAAACTTGGTAATTTATAGTAATTTAGTTATTGTAATTTCTATTGTAAAACTTTAATAATAAAATTTAATATTTTGCTTAGCCACTGATGAGGGGGTAAAATTACCCCGAAACGTCTGGCGTAGTATAAACATTTTAGCTCGAAGAGACGCATTTTATTATCCTTTCAATCTACCATCATCGAGCGATAGAGTCAGTTTCAGACAATAGTTCTTTATTGTTTATTGTTAATATAGTTGTTATTTGTTTATTTCTTTATTTAGTTGTTTTTACTTTTCTTTTAATTGTAATGATGACTGTTATTACAGTAAAAATTAGTGAGCTTGTTCGTGAGCTACAGAAGCATGACAATCTTACTCGAGAACATAGAAAGAAAAATGTTATGTTATATATAACAGAAAAATTTCAACTGAAAGACGATTCTGTTATTTCTGATGTGCGCGCACGACTGAAATCTGAATTTTTTAATAACTAATACGCCAAATTAGCAAAGGTAAATAAAAGGAAGAAAGGCTACAGTTTTTTTGAATCTGAAAATGCAAGGTGGTTAAATAGTGTTTGTTTAATAATGACTCTATCGCTCGATGATGGAATAGTGTAGAATAAAAATTGATGCGTCTCTTCGAGCCAAGTTGTTTATTTTAAAAAATGCCAAACGTTTCGGGATATTTTTATCCCCTCTTCAGTGGCTGTATAAACGTTAGGTTACAAGGTTTTATTACAATAATAATATTAAAAATAAGTGAAATTGAAATTATAAATATTAACATAGTTACCTAATTCGCAAAACAACTTTCGTGTTTTCACATTATTAGGAACGGAAAGGAAAAATCGCATATGGCGCTATAAATATAAATTTAAAATTTAAACCAAAGTTTACAAAGAACTATTACAAAAATTTTTTAATTATAACTTACGGCCTAGGACTCGAGAATTTTTTAACAGAACGATTCGCCGGTGCCAAGGTGGTAATGCGGCACCGGTCGAGGCAGGACATCAACTAATGTCTCGACAAAAATCGGGCAATATATATTGCGCAATACATACAATAGATGCTGTACTAATACTTAGAAATGTTATATAAATTACAATGCAAACCGCATCAGCGACGGATACCTCGAGCTTCATCCATATACCAAGAACAAATAACACATTGGAGGTGGCACGTTAATACTCAAGTAGCAGGGCGGGGGGCCCGCGCCGCATCGTAAGAAACGCTCCTGCCATGACTATATGACTATATAGTATATTTATTTTTTATATGAGAAGCTGGTAAAGGAAAATGTTTTGTTAATAAGACGGATATGCATTTATCAAGAAAATAAGTAGGACTATTAATTGCTGAAACTATAATTCTTACGGGATTGTTCGGTTTATGAATTTTTATTAGGCCATAAGCTTTCGGCAGCGATGTGTTCTCGATGCCCTTAGAAGAAAGACCTCTTCGAGCACACATCGCTGCCGAAAGCTTATGGCCTAATAAAAATTCATAAACCGAACAATCCCGTAAGAATTATAGTTTCAGCAATTAATAGTCCTACTTATTTTCTTGATAAATGCATATCCGTCTTATTAACAAAACATTTTCCTTTACCAGCTTCTCATATAAAAAATAGTACACAATTAAAAAGTAACCTCACCAATATGAATATTTCTAATCAACAATGTTTTGTGTCCTTCGACGTTGTTTCTTTGTTTTCGAGTTTGCCAAAAGATGCGATTATACTGTCGATCGAAAAGAGATGGAAATGGCTCTCCTGTATGAATTGTATGTCGAAGAGTGAATTTATGGATGGTATAAAAATTCTTCTCGACTGTACGTATCTTGTTTTCGATGGCAAATTTTATAAACAAATCTCAGGCGCTCCGATGGGATTCTACTCGAGCCCTGTTTTTGCGAATATGGTTCTGGAGGATCTCGAGGATCATTGTCTGGGTATTGCAAAATCTAGCGTTCGACTTTTTTACAGATACGTGGATAACTGTCTTCTGGTTTTGGATAGAGAAAAGATTGAATTTGTGTTATCTATATTTAATAGCTATAATAACTCCCATCAATTTACTCACGAAATTGAAATCAATAATAGTATAAATTTTCTCGATATCTCTATTATTCATGATTCAAGTGGTCATATTTTTACGAATTGGTTTCAAAAAAATACAGCGTCATCAAGATACATAAATTATTTCTCTCACCACCCAAAAAACCAGAAGATAGCAATAATGTACAATTTATTTGATAGGGCGATATTGTTGTCCGATCCGCGGTTTCACTGTGAAAATATCGAAAAAGCGAAAAAAATTCTCATAGCTAATGACTATCCTCCAGATTTTATAGAGAAATTTAGTAAAAAGCGGATTGCTCGCAACCTGAGCCTTTCAAGGGCCTCGTTAGAAGGGGTAGTTGAAAGTAATGCACACTCACATAGTATTAATAACAATAATTCTAACTCTAGAAAAGGATACGCGGTGTTCCCCTACTATGAAGGGTTTAACGATAAATTAAAGTCGGTGTTGAAGAGAAATGACATAAGTTTGATTAATAGTGTTACTGATAAGTTCAATAAATTTATAAAACTTGGCAAAGATCCTACTGCTGTGGGAGACACAAGAAATGTTGTTTATAAAATCGATTGCTCCGATTGCGAATCTACGTACATCGGAGAAACGTATCGACAGTTAAAAGCTAGGCAATACGAACATAAAAGATATATAGGGAAAAGGGATCTTAACTCCCCTCTCGCGGTACATGCATTGGAGACAGGACACAATTTTGATTTTAACAATATTAAAATAATAGATAGAGAACCGTCTATGTTTCGTAGACGGTTCTCAGAAATGCTACATATTCAGTTTTTCGATGGCACACTTAATAGGGCTGAGGATACGTGCCGCCTCAAAGCGAGTTATAAAAATGTCATATCAAACCTAAAAAATAGTCCGAATAAAATTTAATTGTAAATAATGTGATTGCGGAGGCTCGGTGGCGAGCGGACTGTATCAGGATCTTAGCATGCAGTGAGAGGTGGCATACCGCTTCGCGCTCTCTTCAACTCAGCCAACACATGTTCAATAGTGATTGGCTGGCGAGCCGGAGCGGAACAGCCCAGTGGGAGGTCGGGGAGACTGGGTTGCCGTGGCAACGCTCCGTCCATACTGTATACTATATAATGTATTCTTAGATGTGTATGTCACACAATCTAAATATGACTTTATCCCTCGGTAGTTGTTTAATGTGCTTGTTGGCTTTATCCGAGGCAATGCCTCGGAGAGATCGATAAAGCCAACAAGCACATGTATACTATATAGTCATATAGTCATGGCAGGAGCGTTTCTTACGATGCGGCGCGGGCCCCCCGTCCTGCTACTTGAGTATTAACGTGCCACCTCCAATGTGTTATTTGTTCTTGGTAAATGGATGAAGCTCGAGGTATCCGTCGCTGATGCGGTTTGCATTGTAATTTATATAACATTTCTAAGTATTAGTACAGCATCTATTGTATGTATTGCGCAATATATATTGCCCGATTTTTGTCGAGACATTAGTTGATGTCCTGCCTCGACCGGTGCCGCATTACCACCTTGGCACCGGTGAATCGTTCTGTTAAAAAATTCTCGAGTCCTAGGCCGTAAGTTATAATTAAAAAATTTTTGTAATAGTTCTTTGTAAACTTTGGTTTAAATTTTAAATTTATATTTATAGCGCCATATGCGATTTTTCCTTTCCGTTCCTAATAATGTGAAAACACGAAAGTTGTTTTGCGAATTAGGTAACTATGTTAATATTTATAATTTCAATTTCACTTATTTTTAATATTATTATTGTAATAAAACCTTGTAACTTAACGTTTATACAGCCACTGAAGAGGGGATAAAAATATCCCGAAACGTTTGGCATTTTTTAAAATAAACAACTTTGCTCGAAGAGACGCATCAATTTTTATTCTACACTGGTTAAATAGTGATTTTAAAATTAAAAATATGAACCGCAATAATGACATGGACACCACTATGGAGACAAGCGGTGAAGATTACGAACCAGGTAAGTGTACATAATCAATGAATTATAATTCTAATGTTGACGTTGTTCAATAGATATCATAGATAGACTATTAAGCAATATTTTTCGAAAACCGATTTTTCTTAACATTATGTTTTTGCTGTTAAAAATAAAAAATTTTTGTGTAATATATAACTTGTACATATATATACTACTTTAGTTATATATTTAGTTTTTTATATTCTATGTGCTATCTTATTCAGTTAATAATATTTATTCATAATAATCATTATAATTATATATAAATATGTGTGAGTGTGTCCGTAAGATTTCGGTATAAAAATTTTTTCTGCTACTCATTGAGCATAGCAGCCTATGTTGACGTATTCGGATATATACTTCCACACGGATGTATTTGTTTTTGTAGAGCATTTAGAAACCTTTACTAATGGCAATTTTTCGGATGTTTTCATATAATCTTCTAGCCTTCTAGAAAGTGTTGAGCACATTAGAGTAGTTGTCCATTCAAAACATTCATTTTATTATCATACTTATTGCAATATTACACATTTTCTTATATTACATTAAATTACTGATATAAATATATCATATATGTATGGATATATTACAATTTAGTTAGATATTTCTTTACTAGATTCTACGTACTATCCACTCTAAGCCATTTTTAATATTTCTTAATATTTCTTATTATTTCTTCATAATAATGATAATAATAATTTTTGTGAAGTATTTGAACTCGTTAGCAATTTGCTATATTAAATAGAGTTACTATTATATACAATATTTGTAACAGCCTGAACACGCTGCGTGACGTGAATTTTCGGCCATTGGTTGGCCAATTTTATCGAAATTGGTCAACGGACTGGGTAACGGACGGCCAAAAATCCCGCTTATTTTTTGTACGCCTTTTTACTGGTAGATGTGGTCTGGTTGGCCTACCTACCAGTGAAAATGAAAAATTGTTAATAAAACAAAAGATTTAGAACGTAAAATTAAAATGCTAAAGATTTAAGGTTTAAGAAAATTTATTTAACTATTAAATTATAATGTAGAATACACGAACATTTAGATAACATAATATATTTAAATCTTATTTAATATAACCTATAACGTCGTCCATACATATTATTGCTGTACTAGTTAGCCTTTTCACCTCCTGGCATTACTTAGAATATCGCTCAGACTTGATTTTAAATCTTTCACTAGCGTTGTAAAGCCTTTTTTTCTTACAGATAAAACTGTACCTGGAAATAAAAATTAATTAAAAATTTAATTTAAATAATTAAATTAATATATAATTAGGGTATTTTTACCTGTTGGAATATCAGTATTATGCGTGGAGAGTGTGGTAAAATCAATGAATATTTTATTTAATAATAACGTGAATAATTTTAATGAATAGAATCAAATAATCTGTAGCTGGGTATAAATGACTGAATAACTGTATATATGATCTGTGTGCGTCCTTCCCTTGATCCGCACTTGGCTGATGTTTGACCGGGACTGAGATGCTCCAGCGTCGACTACACTTTCCTTTGCGGAGGTGCAATAAATTCCAGGTAGTGGACCTCCGGATTTGGCCCTGTATATCTATATCTGTTAGTCTGTGTCTGTGCATATGTACTTGTATGTGTACGCATTATTGTCGTATTCCAACATTATCTGACATCAATTCATGAAATTTTTTATTTTTAAAGATATCCTTTTTATTTTCCTTATAATTTCTGGATGCAGTATATTGCATAACTTTCTCTTTTGAAATAAAAAATCGAATCATTGTTAAAAATGATTTTGATATTGAATAATTCACTTTGACGATGCAAGCATTCGATTCTGTGCACTGAAATAAAATTGTTACATTTTAATATATTATAAAATAAAATATAAAATCATATGATATTATAACATACTATGAACTTATAACATCAGTCCGAAGAAACTCATTTATTTGAAGCTTTTGATTACAGTTTTCAAATAAGTCCGTTTTGTCGAATGGCCAATGGACATGCTAAGTTTAACATCGATTTAAAGTTTACGTTACTTTTGCTTATTGTTGGTACTTATTACACAATAAATAACTGATTATATTGTCCAGTGTACTCTTTACACGGTTAAACTTGCTTTCTTGAATTGCCAGCTGCGCAAGAACAAACTTTTCAAAATCTGTAACTAACGGCAAAAATGTGAATTACTATAAATAAATTCAGTAATATTCTTGTTAAACAAAACAAAACAGCAATATCAGTACTTGTACACATTGAACATTTGATACGTTTATTACAGGAAGGTTTTCATGGTTTCATCGGTTCATTTACAAACCCATGCGATTACCTAGATCTGCAATAATATTACCATAAGTGATAAAATTTAAATGATATATTACAATAGAAGTACGTTAAATTCATTTTTAAATACCTTTTTTCTTAGAATTGTTATAAAAGCTGCCATCACAGTTATTATCTGCAAATAAACAAAAATTAGAAATAAAATTAACCTGAATTTCAATCAAGTATCATTGTATGGGCATATCAAATAAATTACATTTACCTTCAAAATTGAATGAGCCTTCAGAATCTAATTGTAAATATCTCTTGAAATTTCTTGTCCTTAGCTTGTAGATTGTTCATTTTTTCCTGTAAACGTTGTTATCTTATAGTTTTCTCCATTTGTTTTGTATACGTTTGTGAATCTTGATCCGAGTCATTGAAAACATCTACTTTTATGTTGAGAACCGATCAAAAGCTACGTACGTTTGAAGATAACGAACTTTGTTTTAGAAAAAAATTTTTTTTAAATCCTTGTAATTTTTTATCCAAGCAGCCGTTTTCGATACCTGATAGCTCATATTCAAGGTCTTTTCTTCTACTGCTTACTTGCTTAGCAATAACTATTACTTTAGCATGCTAGTAGTTACATATATGCTATTGAAAATCATCAAAAAATAGCTGTAATTGAGAAGCATATATATAGCTATTCGCTTGAAAAAATTGTAATTATGATTTATTGTAAAGGAATTTGAAGAAAAGAGCTTTAATTTGAGCTATTTAATGTTACAATCGGACGCTTCAGTCAACAGATACGAGGATTTGGAAAAGAATTTGCTATTTTTCGCAAAAATCAAGTGATTTCGAGAAATCAACAGATTTTTACCCTCTCTTCAAATACTCATATCTGATTTTCGTTGCTTGGCCCGGACAAAAGGTTTTGTAAGCGATATCAATTAATAATTAATTAGTGATTTTTTTAGCATTCAAAAAATAATCTTATCTACGCGAAATTTTATTCTTAGTATGAACGTTTTCGATATCGTATTTTTTTTATTGCTTACTTTCTTCACTTAATTTTCTTGCACTGAGTGCATATAGCCTCGATAAAAGTTAATCATATCCATCTTTTCAGATATTAAACGTGCTCGTCCTTCTGTGGAAACTAATACAGTTTCCACGGTACCGAATAAAAGAAGGGTAAGCAATGCTAGAGAGACTTTTGAACCAGAGGTTTTAATAAAGGCTACTCAACAAGTGTTAAAAAGCAATAGTAATTCTAGTGGTAGCAAATTATTGCAAATAATTTCATCTCAAAAATCCTCTAGCCCCATGTACCGTAAAATTAGTATAAAGGAACCGATACCCATGACTGCTGAGGAAGCAGTGGCTCTTATTATTAATACGAATATGAGCAAAGATGCGTATTTGCAAATAAGAAATGCAGCGTTGCAAAATAATCATGATTTATATCCTTCGTATCACAAGGTAACTTTTGATTTAAAGTTTTGAAGTATTGCTTCTATGTAGATTCATACTCCAAGCATTAAATACTAAATTTATTATTTCTCTTATCGATTATAGAAGCTAAGAAGAAAGCTTAACCGGACAACATACTCGTTACCGAGTCACTGATGGAAGTTCCATTAAAAGACATTGTATATCATACAACATTTCGTCTTATACAATTTCTGCAACTTCCTCACTCAAACACGAGACATGAAAGATTGCTTATGCATTTTAAATATGGATTCGATGGCACATCGTGCAATTCTTATAGGCAGCTTTGGAGTGAGGTGGAAGGGTGTGATAAGCATATTTTTTGTTCGTCACTTGTTCCACTGCAACTTATTTACAGTAAATCCAGAGAAATAATTTGGCAGAACTTAACTCCCTCATCTACTCGTTTTTGCCGGCCATTCCGTATACAGTTTACAAAGGAAACCGCTGAGCTTACCAAAAAAGAGGAAAAATCGATACGGAATGAAATATTGAATCTTCCTAACATTAAAATAGCCGGATACGAAGTAGATTATAATCTCTCTCTCTCACGATGATTGATGGGAAGGTAGGAAATGTGCAATAATATAATTTCCACAATCATATAATAGTATATTTTCATGCAATTACTACATCGTTAATTTTTCCGGAGTATCGAATTAACTGTTCTACAAATATTAAATCTCACATTAGAGCTCTCTTCTTCAACTATCTTTACATTTGATCATAATTACAATGTTGTGATGCTATTAGTTATATACATATGTTTATCAACTAAAACGGGTTTTTAATGATTTTGAGAACCAAACATATAGCATACATATAGTTATTAAAGTGATAAATTTGATCTTACTAAAAATTCAGCGCGCGCTACGCGAGCGATTTGAGTTGTTTTCTGCTTTACATGCTATAGCCATGAATTACGAATCATGGTACCTATAATCAAGTTTACTTAGCAACCAATCAGAATATATATCCAAAATTTAATCATATTTTGAAAGACCGTGAAACATTCTTCGAAAACACTACTACTTGTTTTACGTAGAGTACTGAAAATTACAATTGATTGTGCGCGAAACGAATGATAAATTGTACGTATTCTGCATCAAAAAAACATTTTCTATTAGTTACAGGTATCCGCAGATTAATTTTTTTTTTAAATAGTAAAACTTTTAAATTTTCTTATTATAATTTCTAATGTGATAATTAACATTGAAATATAGAATTAGTTTTAACGAAAATATTTGTTTTTTAAAGGTAAGTTCTGTCTTGAATGATAGTTCCAGTCAAATCTGCCACATCTGTAGTGCGAAAATTTCGCAATTGAATAAGCTGAACGAAATGGAGAGTAGACCCATTAATGAATCGGCTTTGAAGTACGGGCTTCCAATATTGCACGCACACATCTGTGCATTGGAATGCGTTTTGCATATTTCCTACCGGTTAAGTGTGAAGGAAACTAATCTTTGTAAAGTAAGTATAATCTTCAAAATATACAATTTTCTGCATTGGAGAATGCTTACAACGAGAGCAAAACGTTATGAAGAGGTTTGTTTCTACGCACAAAGTCGTAAAGATACATATATTCTATTATATCTTTGACATAGTATTACTTCGATTGTATTACTAATAACTTTATTGATAAAATCAATGCTTAGAAAAATACTTTATATTTCGTAAATTAGTTGCAAAAAATGGTGTAATAAAATGTGCTCTGCTTCAATTTTAGTGCAGATTTCAAGGAGTAGAGCGAAATTTTAAATGTTTTATTGCATCCAGATTATGATCAGAGTAACGAAACATACTTCATGTTATTGCAAATGATAAACTATTTGTCATATCCGTATTACAAATTGCTTTTCGTAGAAAATTTTTTTAAATCTATTATTACATTTATTATGCAGATTCCTGCTCATTTGAAGCCAATTATTACGGAAAGAAAAAAGGATATCACTGAAAATCTTCGTACAAGCCTTGGCATTCAAGTTGATACACCCAAACAAGGCTTTGGAAGTACGAATGATGACAACACTGATAGAAAGTTTTTTGATAATTGCAGTACTGTCGCAAGAATTACAGGTTCAGTATTTAATATAATATTTAAATCATTAAAATATACCTATAACATATTATAGGCATTTTTATTTTTTAACTGCACTGCAAACTACTTAATCGCATAACCTATTGTTATGCAATATTGTAACAGAAACTTTCTTGTATATTCGTTTTCTTTTTAATTTTGTTATACTTATTTATTTATTAGTATTTGGTTTGAGTGTAGTAATACAGAACTTGGTGATATAATAATTTTTAGCTTTTTCTATCATGTCTCAAAAGAAATATGATTTTTGAGAACAATTTTTCACGCATATATTTATTTATCGTCAGAAATGTTTGTGCCTGTTTCAGAAAATTAAAACTAAATTGAATTTTTTATAATATATCATTAATCTCTTTCTTACTAATTTTTTCAATATAAATCAATCGGTTTATTCAGGCATCTACAAGAATTCTTAAGAGCTTTAGTTGGTTATTGTATAGTACACTATTCTGTACTATAAACAATATATTCAGTATTATTATATAAATGCGATGTTTTATATATATATAATATGTATTTTATGCATTGAATGCACAAATAATAGTGAGGCCAAAATAATCCTTGTGTAACTATGACTTTGTCAGTCAATCACAGTAAAATTCACTATTTTTACGTTTATCTAAATTATTGTTTAATACTACGCTGTGTATACATAACTGTACAATATTTTATTTTGATTATATAAATATTTTGACAATATGTTTAATTATAATTATATTCCATGTTTAGGTTTTGACGAACTTTTACTCGTTCAAATCCAAACAATAATTGGCGTGTTGTCATCGGGAAGGAAGATCGATGTAGAGGCTTTTCGAGAGTACTGCAAGGTAACAGCAGCACGCTACGTTACGCTGTATCCTTGGTACTACATGCCTCCTTCGATCCATGTTCTTTGAATTCATGGATACCGAATTGTAAGCACTCTGCCTCTTCCTACTGGAATGTACTCTGAAGAAGCTCAGGAGTGCAAAAACAAAGATATTAAACGTTAAGATGGAAAACCAGATCCTGAGATGTTCTCGAAAAGGTTACAAATTTGGGAGATATCTTCTAAATATCAATCATCTTGCAATGAGCGGAACAGATTTCTGAAAAAACATTATAAGCAATTAGTTATACGTATAGTGCAGTATTAGCAATAATAGTGAATGTTACACATTTGAACTCACATAACATCCACTATTTAACTCCCTTTTTTTTAATTCTGTCTAGCTTTGAACTAGTTGAATACAGCATTTTTATCCAATCCATAAACCTAAATAAAAATAATAAACACACAAAGAAACAAATCTTAATAAATAATGTTACGATCAATTTCTGTTACTTATCTGAAAATATTTCTTCGTTGAAATTCTTGTAATTTCTATCAGCACTAAGTATTGACATGTTATATACAGCAGCAGGTAAACATATTAAACCTTGGAACATCAGTATAGATAATTGATTTAATTACTTTACCAATTTTCATACTTAAATTAAATACTAACTTAATAATTTAAATAGTATATTTATATTATTTTATACAACTAAATCATGAAAAATTGAAATTTTACGAAAATACGAAAATTGGTTTTTTATGTTCCTCGTATTCTACAGAAAATTCACTATAAAAATTTACTATGAAAGAATTGAAATTGTATAATTTGTCAAAATTAAAGTATTGGCGTACTGTCAGTTTTTTGTCTACATCTCTGCAACAAAATTTTTTCGCGAAAAGTGGGTTTCACTACTGGATTTTACAGAAAATGTTCTATGAAAAATCTTTTAAAAACAATTGATTTTTTAACATTTTAACCAAGACAGGACCCCTTAAATAACATTTTTTATAAACGTATTATGATTAATATATCAAAAATATTTACAGAATTGATACGAATACGGACATTATTCATCGACTACTTTTAAGTTCTGACCCTCTCATTTCATTGAGTCGAGAAAAGAAATTGACCGACGAAATGAAAAGTTTAATTTTGTATGATAGCGACGAAGAGGATAATCGAAGTAATTCAGACGAGGATGATTCCGAATAGAGGACTTCCTTGATTTATTTATTTTTTTTGTTTATTATAGCCTACCCAAGTCCACTTTATGAGTCTTATGCGGCTCTTCCCACTGCCCGATACCATACTATGGTACTGGCCAGTGAGGTTCCCTATAGTCGGAATGCATGTGCACCACATCGTAATGTAATTAGCATGCATCTCGACTGGACCTACAGTTTAGCTGCACAATGCATTCATAGATTATGTACGGTGGGGGTTCTGAACCACTAGAGCTTCGACGTTATAAGACACTTATGTATATACATACAGGTGTATGTAAACATAGATGTGTCCCAATGACAGAAAAGCCGAGAGTCGGGATCGAACCCAGAACTTTTGGATTACTAGTCCGACACTCTGCCTACTGAGCCATCTCCGCTCGACTTCGTTTATTATAATATTAAAATAAAGAAATATATCGTTACGAAAACGAACAAACTTATTATATTCTATTTCAAAAATATTGATCCTTCAAACCCAATAACCACAAATAACTACAGTCCTTTCTATTAAAAATTACTATATAGTATATAAATTTATTTAAAATGTAGAAAAATTATGTCCTTATCAAGTCTGCCCTCGCTTTACTAGGCAATATAATATAATATTATAAAATTTTTCTCCATATATTAACCTTATATGTATGTATTTTTTGTTCCTTTATATGTATTTTTATTCTCAATTAATAGTAATTTCTGAAACTTTGAAGAATGTAAAGGAATTTAGAAAAATGAAAAAACTTTTAGTGCATATTTAAACTCTTAATTAAAGCTCTTTTCTTGTACTTTTCAGTCAATATGTATAAATTTAAATTTTGTTGGGAAGTGGGCTATATAAATGCTTTTAAAGAACGATTTACTTGATATATATAGCTCAATACACAACAAAATTGAAATTTTAACAAATTAATTAAAAAGTATAATAAAAGAGCTTTCATTTAAGCTATTAAACTTTAAAATCGAAACATTGAATCAACAGTTACGAGGAATCAAAGAAAAAAAATTAAATCGTGAATTTTGCCAACATCCTAAAGCAACTGTAAAGAAAAATTCGTTTATTTCAAAGATACGTGAATTTTCATCAGTTTATCCGATCTAGACCAATTTTGGTTCAAATGGTAGATCTTGTAGCATATTTTAAGCCTATCTATATGCCTATTTACCTTTGCATTCGAAGAAATCCAGGCAATTTTACTAAAAAACGCATAATAATCTCTGCATAAAATCTTAAAAATAACCAAAAAATACAGTGTCACACGATTGATATCGAGGGTTCCTCACTTTTTTGTTCTATAGGTCCTAAAGAACAGAAAAATCGTGTCCGGTCGATGTAGCCCGAAATTTTTTTGGAGACTTTTTTACGTAAAAATCTGCATAAAAATCGCGGATTTCAACATATATAGACGTTTTTATGTGTGTATATATATATACATATGTGTGTGTGTGCGTGTGTGTGTATGTGTATGTGTGTGTGTATGTGTGTGTGTGTGTATGTGTGTGAGCGAAAGTTTATTTTAGTACGAAAGTTTTGCCATAATGGTCAGGACTGAATACATTTTCATCTCTATACGAAAGGTCCATATAAAAATCTTGAAAAAAAAATTTTGGACCTTTGCTTTGGAAAAAATGTTAAAAAATTGTAAAAAATATTCTAAGAACAAAAGTATTCTTGATATTTTTCCTAATTCAGCTTCGTTTTCAAACGAACAATCGATGAACAATGGATGAAAAATGCTGAAATCTAATTTCGATTCTTACATCATAAATGAAGCAAAATTGTGAAAATTGTCAAGAATACTTTTCTTCTTAGAATATTTTTAACAATTTATTTAAATTTTTTTCAGTGAAGAAATCCAACTTTTTTGTTTCATTTTCTGTATTACCTAATTTTAGGGGGTTTTTTAAAGGTTGTTGCGACGCCATGAATCGAAAAAGCGGTAGCATAATTTCTTGCAAATTAGGCCAGGAACATTTTCCACATTTTTAAAATCCGATACAGCTAGCAGATTTTTTAATCTTTTGCTTGTCCCATTTTTTCGTGTTTTGAACCACTGTGCGTCATCCTCTGCGGGGGCGGTACCGCGGACTCCCCGTGAGGGGAGGCGCAGCCGGTGGGGTGTTTCGGTGGAAGCCGAAACCTCCCGCCGAGAGAACCGGCCGATTCTCACGGGTGTATTGTTCGGGAATCTGAAGGCCATTCCCACCGATCCGGAGGTTGACCCCCCCCCCTCTTCGGATCGTGCTTTAACTGTAGAGGCCGGGGGCACCGCTGGGAACGATGCACCCGGGAAAAGCGGAGGTTCTGCTTCAACTGTGGCCGGTTGAATACCGACATGGTGAACTGCGCGCGGTGTGGGGGAACCCATCGGGCCTACATGGCGGAACGGGCGGGTCAAACTCGTCCGGACCCGACCCTGGCTCCATCATACCCCCGCAGGGTGAGGTTTGAGGAGGAGCGGTGTGGGCCGCCTCCAACTTACGAGGAGGCCGCCCAATTACGGCGTCGTGAGAGCCAATCCAGGAGGGCGAGCTCCATCCCGGCCACCTCCACCAACGCAGAAGGTTCAGCGACGGGTGGCATTGCCACCGATTATTTATTGGCGATTAGGCAGTTGGTGAATGCGCCACCAGAAGTGCGCGACCTCCTGCGGGCGGATCTGGCCCCAGGGTCACGCTACTTTTTTTTGTTTTATTTAATAAATAGTTTTATTTCGAAATGGTGGTTCTATTGTTTAATTGGTTGGTCAAATTTATCTATCTGGCGGATCTTGTAGTTGCATTGGAGGAATTTTTGTTGTTTCAGGGTCATAAAGTGTTCCAGTATGTCATGGAGGATTTCTGTTTCAGGTTTTTGTAGAGGTTGTAGAGGTTATGGAGGAAAACCTGGACATCCGAGGATATCCAAGGTTTTGTGGGGGGTATTCGGGGGTAATAATTATTGCTGCCTCGTGTAAATTATTGTACGGCCAGCTGACTCACTTTCAGCCGGTTGACAGCTCCTGGAGCGGAGCCAGCGCTCGGTGGTGCTCGCAGGAGGTGCCTCTGACCGACCACGTGCGGAGCGCAGGACGTGACGTACCAAGGCACACCTGCGCAACCTGCTGGCGTTCGGAAGAGAGAATGCGGCAGGAGGGGATACAGTAGCGGCGCACGCACGGTCACATGCATATAGGCATGTATAGAGGGGAGCGCGAGAGTATGCGAGCGTGAGTGAAAGAAAGAGAGGGAGTTGGCGCGCGCAATAGAGAGTGAGTGTGAGAGAGAGAGAGTCGGCGCGTGCTGGAGAGAGAAGGTATAGCGAGAGTGGGAGTCGAGTATGTGAGAGAGAGAGAGAGAGAGAGAGAGAGAGAGAGAGAGAGAGAGAGAGAGCGTGCGCTTGAGTAAGAAAGAGAAGGATATAGTGGCGCAAAGTTGATGGTGTTTAGAGCGTTCGGAGAGTTTGTGAACGCATGACTGAGGCGTGTCGCGGTAGAGTTGACTTTATGTTGATTCTCGGAAGTCATAAAGACGTATAGGGGAATGTATGGGCTAGGGATCTTTGGTGATTCTATAGACGTTGTTCTATTATAATATAGACTAGCCAGAGGCATCTCGCTCGCTGACGCTCGCTCGGTAATTCAGCCGTGCTTAAGTTTTAATTTAAATATTATACAAAAATTATTTTTTAAGTATGTTAAATCATTTATAATTGAAAATTTTTTTGTATATAATAATTGCCAATGCAATTATTATATTAATTATTATTATTATTAATTATATAATAATTTATAATAAAATAATATTATAATGTTAATTATATGATGTTGCTATAATGAGCGTTTTGTTTACACTCAATATTTGCTAATGATATTATTTTCAGAGTTTGCTTTCAATGCTTGCTACGCAAGCAACGGATGGTCAATCCGTCTTGAGCAGCAACTCTGTTATTGTGGTTTTGAATATTTTGAACATTTAACTTCTGAATTCTTACCTTATTGTTATTGTAGACTTATGGATGATGGATTAATAATTCTATATATTTTCTTATACATATGTATGTATGTTTTGGGCCACTCTATCTGCTCTCAACTGATAGATTGATTTATCTATTGTGGACCCAAGGGATTAATGATTCTGATTAAACCTTTTAGTGGAGGCTTTACACTTTTTATTTCTCTTTTCCTTACAAGATTAATCCTTTACTCTGGTCCAATTGAATAATAGTCACTATGTATATATATATCTAGGTATATCTATCTAAAATATGTCTAACTCTGAGCAGTGCTGAAGAGCGACTGACTCATTTACTAAATACATTGTCGCCGATCGCCTCCTTCGGCCGACAATTAGCGCTGACGGCAGAGATTGTAACCTCCCCCTCTATACTCCGTATACTTGAAGCATATCGCACTGCGGCTCACGTTGCACATTCCTTAGGCCAAATGTCGACATTAAGGAAGTACACCGTCAGCTCGCGCGCAGTACGCTTTTTGTACAATGTACCATGTTTCGAATATTCGAGAACAATCAAAATTGCTCCAGAATATTCGGAACATAACATCCTCCCCTCCTTGAAGACGTTTGTTGTCCTCAACAAACCATCGCCTATACTAACAATAAAAATATATGCTACCATCGAATCATCAAACGAAACGTCACAAATGTCCAAAATACACATTAATAAAAATGGTGTGGACGTGAAAATACTAATATAAATTTAAAAAAAAAACCTGTCATTTAACCATATTACTGAAAAAACAACATGGAAAATAACCAAAATCTATAATGATCCGAATAAGGAAAAAAACAATGATTCGATGATCACATCTATTTTTGCCTACCTACCATGCCTATCCGACTGTTAATATTATTAATTAATTATATTGCCATGTATATTAGTAAACTTAATACTATATTCGTCTTCTTCTTCTGCTTGCCAATCTGCTAATCTAGTCGAAGACACGCCAAATACTACATGGGTCCAACAGAATAGGGTCAATAAATAAATTGGGTCCAACAACTCATTTATAAAAAGTACAAAAATATATGTTTATTAGAGAAAAAAAACACATTGGTCCAAATAAGATTCTATCAATTGTGATTTAATTTTTCACGAACAATGGTCCATAAAAAAAAATAAATTGGTCCATCAGAAGCTGACTGTAGACTCCAGTTCCCAGCTACTGTTTGTCTCCCATTCGTCCTGCTTATAGATGGGAACTGAAGCCTCGTCCGATGATATAGGCAAAGCCCTTGCCTCATCTTGAGTCCCCTCCATTGATCGAATACGAGCCTTTTCCAACTCTTGGGCATCTGAGATCTCCCTCAGAATTTGGTCCAACAAAGGCTCAGCAAGACCAACTGTCTCAGAACTTAACCCTTGGTCCATAATGCTCATGTCATCTAAGGCTTGTGCTAACTTCTTCTCCTCCTCAATGTTGATTAATGTAGCCACAGGCACTCGTGCACTACATTTCTTTTTATGATCCTTACGATCCTCATTACGGACCCAAGCTCCACATGGTTTATGTTGGCGCAATGCCAAAGGGTTCTGAATATTACATACCACAAAATGATCCTTCTCATTTCTGGCATCATATTGAAGTCCACAAACCTTATGGTACTTTCTAATTGGTCCATTACGTGGTATATGCCGCCTCGGCTCCCATTTTGGATTATATCCCGCACTGCAGTGATCCATCGCATACGCTGCATGCTCCTTATAAAAATATTGGATGAAGGCTTGACGCCTCCATGTCTCCACTTTTACATTGGGAGTATCCATGAAAGTTATATGGTCTAATGGACCATATCTAGCGAAATCCCTGATGAGCTCTTCATTGGTCTGTTTGGGCCATAACATAATAGAGAACCTCAGATATTGAGTGTCATCTAATGGTCCAGTTATCAACTTCGGCTCCGGGAATGGTCTCCTTGACGGCAAAAGTGTCATACCTGAACCCCTGGATCCAGAAGAAGTACTCGCCCTCTGCGGAATTGGTATCACGCCTTGAGCAGTACGACGATAGTCCACTCCTGCTGATCGCTCCAACTCTCTTTGAGACACAACTGGCTTATCTGCCTGACTCCGAAAACGACGTAAGACTGCCATCCTCTCCAATTGTTGGTCCATTTTCTCCCTAGTCATCATGGTAATTGCCGGTTGAGATGCATGAATCCTCATGGCCTCATCAACATGACTCAACCGGTCAAATTTTACATGGACTATTGACTTGGTCCTCCCTGCTGCTACAACCGTCCTATCAGAATGTGCAATATTGCACTCCCCGATTCCTTTAAAAATTTCCTCCACATTCTTCTTCTGTCCCTCATATTGGACCTCCAACATATCATTGACGTGGCGCTTTATTACATAAATCTCCACATCAGTGGTCCAATCAATTACCTTGTTGCCAGCATAAGAATTCAACTGCTGGTCCATCCTTGCTATCATCTCTTGTGTCATCTCCATGCCCAAAGATATTACAAACTGTTTCATAGAACGCGCTGCAATGGCATGCGACGCCCTGTAGTACACAATTGTAGCTATGGCATGACCCGCAGTGATCTCCTCAAATTCTATGCTGCAACCACCAAACGTCTTAAAAATCCTTTCAACTCTTTCCTTGGGCCCAATGAAAACTACCTTTATAGTGAAAGTAGAGATTAACTCCAAAGAGTGTAAACTCAATACGTGGTTCATCTGAAAACAATTAAAACAATATATACCATTAAATTTTGTTATTAAAATTCCATAATTCTATCCGCATGCATTAACTTCTATCTTATAATCAAGAAGGGTTCAAATTATCGATAAAATATAAGGGTCAAAACTTATATTAAATCCTAGTCTATATCTATCTATTTATGGTCCTAAATCTTATTGGTTTTAAAATTTTCAAATAAGAATTTCGTATGGGGTCCAAACCATACAAAATCCAATGGTCAAAAACAAAAACAAATGGGTCAATTAAAGTATAGAAAGTTTATTATCCGAATCAACAACAATTATCCTAAGAACACCAGATTCTTCATCATTATCTGACTCCAACAATTCATCCTCCTCCATCGTACAAATCATTAAATGGTCGTCATCATCACTATTTTTGCTCTGTAAACCAGAGGGTCCTGGCTCAGACGATGCCATTTGCTCCACCTCCAACACTCCTATCTCTTCACATATCACCCTATCTTTCTCATCATTACTCCTAGATCTTTTCCTTAACGAAATGACATCTCTGAGATCTTCAACTGCCTTGTCCTTTCCCAAAAATTTCACCTTTTCCATGTTCTTCTTATACTGTAACACCTTCCAACATGTATCTTCATGTAATGCAAATAAATGCACATCAATCTCTTGTCCACACAAATCATGAAATTTCTTCATTCCCACAGGAAACTTATTCTTCGGGTCCTTTTTCAATGCAGCAACAGTTGGTCTATATATTTGATTACACTTCTGCATAGCATGTTCAGCATCAGCATCCGCAAAATACTGCACAAAACCAAAGCACAGTCTTCCTTGCTTATTACGCACAGTCTCATAATAATTAATACTGCCAAACTGCATAAAATGTTTAAAAAACATCTCATCCTTTTCTGCATCTGTTCCTTCCCACGGCAATAAACAAAACAATCTATTACCCTTTTTCACAGATCTTTCCTTCCTCACAGTATGCACCTCTGATCTCACTTTTGGTTCTTTAACAGATTCTACCACATTCGGTCTTGGTCTAAAATTCTTGTTCCTCTTGGTCAACACATTCTTTTCATAGTTCCTAGTTGCTTCATTGGTAATTTTAGACAATGAAAACTCAATACTGATGTTATCTTTATCATAAAATTCCAAATCATATGGTCCAATATTGTTATAAAATTGATCTTGCTTCTTTCTCTGCACAATATTCGCAGTCGCTTCATTGTCATATCTTACAATGAGCTTATTAACATACTTCATATCCTTGATTCTCATCACACGCTTGAAATAAACTGCTTCAGGCAATGGAATCTGCGGTATCATTTCCATCATCTGGGTCAATGACGCATATCCTTTGAAATAAAATATTACTGATCTACGATGTAACATTTCTAAATCTCTGCGATACATCTCTACGTTCCTGCAATTTACATATACAACAATAAAATACAAAAAAAACAAAAAGAAACAAAAACACAAAGACAAACACATGGGTCAAATTGGTCTATTTACAACAGATGAAAACATCATATTATAAAAATTCATTTGGGTCTATATGAAAAAAATTCTGGTCCAATATATAACACTAATGCTCAGCATTATGTTTAAAAACAACATCATCCTTATCAACGCTAACTTCATGTGAATCATTCACGATACTATCACTTGGGTCAATAACAATTTTATCATCTCCTACACCAACTTCCTTCATCTCACGACCTTTACCAGAATCAACCCTTCCCGACCGATTCCTCCATTTTTTCCGCACTACTCTATACTCATGGTCATAACATTTCTCATTAATCTTTTGTCTCAAACATGGAAATTTTACCCCACATTTCATCCCAACAATTAATCCAACTAGTAACATAATCATTATCAATTGCAAACTCAACCCTCCATAAAACATTTTACTCGAACCATAACTCTCTCTCCTATGCTTCCCTATATGGTCCATTTCAATCATAATATCATGTAATGATTTCACTTTATCTGAAGTAAGCACTGGTCCAATGATCTCTTTCATCTCATCATCATTCATTTCATACGAATGATACTTATTAAATATTTTATATATTTCATTGAATTTCAAACTAATATCTGGTCTATACACATACAAATTTTCATCATTCCTGATCTCTTCTCCAAATATTACAACACTATCTGTTCTCCCTTTGCATCCAGAAGCTAGTCTCAAAACTCCTGTATCATTCAGCATTAAATTCACCTCTTGATTATCCATACATGTAATCCTCACTTTTTCAGACTCACAAATTGAATACAACCAAGATTTATCACTACTCAAATACTTCCATTGGGTCCTAAAATAATTTTGATACTCGATATCACAATTATCAAACTCCTTTTTATGTGGATTCAATAACAAATTGACTTCACAGTCTCTCGAAGCTGAAGTATCTTGTAACGCTTCTAATGCTGGACAAATATGTGCATAATGGGTCTTTATACATATTACATCTGGGTCTTGATCAAACTTAAAATATTTCTCCTGATCACTGCTCAAAGCTAAATATTCATGAGATGATTGAATATATAATGATCCTTTAATATTTTGATTAATCACTTGTGGTATGTTAACACTATGCATTTTATATAATTGATAAGAAATTCTGTCAACTAAAGGTACATATAAAATTATTATGGTCTTGCCATCCTGATGAATTGCATCTACTTTCGAAATCTTCACAATTTCCTCACTTCTGATATGCTCTACCGGAATTGGAAAATCTAAATCACCACTAAATTTCTGTATATCTCCAACTATTTTATCTAAAACATCTGCTTTAATTAACTCCGGATGAACTCTCCCCTCCTTCAATTTTCTCAAAACATCCAGAATTTTCTCATTACTCCGAATCAAATGGTCCATATGTGAATCTAACCTCCTCACATATGCTGTATTATACATTAAATACATTAACTGCTCATTTTCCTTATTTAACTTATCCATTATTCCTTTCAAAGATACCTGAAAAGCTTGTAAAACAATCTGATGATTCCTAGTTATATTAAACAATTCTTCAAATTGGGTCGAAACAATATGAGAATTTTCCTCCATTAAATGTACCATTTCTGTTTGATCTAGAAACACTTGGTCTATATTTTTGTTAACACTGTCAATATCATCAGAAGTTACTAACCTAAACAAACTCTTACTCACACTACCAACTATTCCTAATGGAATCAATCTCTTCATTCTAATACTACTCGGGTCCTTAACTACAGGAAATTGAACTTGTCCAATAGTCGTAACAGTATCACGTATCTTTTCCTGAAGTTCATTCAAATTTTGTTCTTTCAATTCAATTATATCTGCATCCAATGCACTTCTGCATTTGGTTTGGTCTACAAACTGTGAACATTCCTCCATTAACTCCTTATAATGTTTCACAGGTCCATAAAATGATAAAAATTCATCCACTTTAATGAAGATTTTAATCTTCCAAAAAGCACGTTCTGTTCGAACATTTCCCAATTTCTCAAAATAAATTCCAGGATTCGGGGTCAATATTTCATTTTGAAATATAGGTCCACTATTCATGGTCTTCATCACACTCAGTAATATAAACATTCCAACTAAACACTTCATCCTGTAATTATATTATAATTAATAACCAGAAAATTCTGATTCATCAAAATTATGATCCTGCTCTGCAACCTTTAATTTATCAATATGCTTCCTAATTCGCCTCCCATCAGGATACTCCAATATTACATTCTTTCTCCCAACAAACTCCACAATTTTCAAAGGTTGACTTCTATATGGGTCAAATTTATTGGTCCTCACTTCCTTAATAATACGAGCATACCCCCCTACCTTACCCTTAAACTCTTTAGCTTTTTTATCATATCTTTCTTTTGATTTCAATTTCTCTACAATCTGTTTTTCTCCCGCTAAAATCTTCATTTCATTCAAATGCAACACTAAATCTCTAACATAAGTATGATAAGTTCTCAATTTTTCATCTGACGGAATTTTAATTGGTAAACGCGCTACTCTCCCAAAAACTAATTCAAAAGGCGTAAAATTCGTTGCCGTATGAACACTCGTATTATAAGTAAACGTAGCAAAAGGCGCTAATTTATCCCAATCATCATACTTTTGAGAATAAATTCTAATAAATTCAACTAACGGTGCATGACTCCTCTCTAAAGAACCATTCGTTTGCGGTCTATAACCTGATGTCTTTAAATGATCTATTTTAAAAATTTTCAACATTGATTCTACTATATCCGACAAAAAACTAGTACCCCTATCTGATAAAATTGCTCGCGGTGCCCCAAATCTACAAATCAAATGCCTCGCTAAAGCATCCGCAATAGTGGTCGCATATAAATTTTTAATTGGAATTGCAATTAAATATTTGGTCAAATTACATTGCATGGTCAACAGATGCTGATTCCCACTCGGCGTTATTCTCAATTTACCAACCGTATCAATTGAAACCTTATCGAACGCTTCAATTGGCGTATCCGTTATAATCATCGGCTCCCTTATCTTGAACCTCTCAATCTTTTGCTCTTGACAACCACTGCACTTCCTTATATAATTTTGAATATCGTTTCTCATACCTGGCCAATAAAATCTCTCTCTTATCTTCTGATAAGTTTGATTAATCCCTTTATGTCCTCCTGTCAAACTATCATGTAACGTACTTATTAATTTCCTCCTGTTCTTTTCAGCTGGTAACTCCACTTTTCCATAACAAACCGTCACAATGATATTCGAATTATCAAAATGCCTCTTCAATAATTCACTCATCAACCCAGGCTCCAATATATCCGTTAAATCTCCTTTCCTGGTAATTCTGAAACTCCCAACATGCCTATGATCCAAAACTCTTCTCAAGTTACCCAAACACTTATTCACATTTTCCAAGGTTACTACACTAAACTGCTTTTCCTTGATTACTAAAGAAAAAACATTATGCTTCTTATACGGCGTAATTAATATCTGACCCACAAAAGGTTTCTTCTTTTTCAAATTAAATAAATCTATTGCACCAATATCATTCAACAATCTCGTTATTGATGTATCTGCCTCACAATCTCTAGTTATAAAATGAACTATATTATCCTTCTTATAGTCAAACAATCCCTCACACTCAACACATTACTTCCTCCTTCACTGATTCTACTAACCTTTCCCTCAATTGTATCATATTCTCTCTTTCCTCTATCAGAATTTCCACTATCATATTTATTCAAATCATTCAAATCATTCACATCTGGCATCATAT